>NDXB01018093.1:0-14340 GCA_002631895.1 Agapornis roseicollis
TCAAAACACCAGCTACTAAAGAGAAGAAAAACTGACTGCAACTGCTGAACCCAGGACAACACCGCAAGGGGTGGAGCATCTACTCCTTCTTTGGGCAACCTGTTCCAGAGCCTCACCAATGTCACTTCATTATCTCCAGCCTGGACTTCCACTGTTTAAATTTTGACACATTATCCCTCTTCTTATCACTACAGTCGCTGATGAAGACTCCCTCTCTGACATCAATGTAGACCCCCTGGAAGGCTGCTAGGAGGTCTCCACGAAGCCTTCGCTTCTCTAGGCTGAACAGACAAAACTTTCTCAGCCTGTCTTCATACGGGAGGTGCTTCAGTCCCCTGATCATCCTCATGGCCCTGGTCTCGCCTTGTTCCAACAGTTCCATGTCATTTCCATTTTGACACCAGAACTGTACACAACATTCCAAGTGAGGTCTTATGAGAGCAGAGTGGAGGAGCAGGACCAACACCCCCAAGTCCTTCTCCACAGGGCTGCTCTGAATCTCCTCTTTGTCCAACCTGTAGCTGTGCCTGGGATTGCTCTCACCCAGGTGTAGGACCTTGCACTTGACACAATTAAACTTCATAAGGTTGGCATCAGCCCACCTCACAAGCGTGTCAAGGTCCATCTGGATGGCACTCCTTATCTCTAGCGTATCCACCGAACCACACAGCTTGGTGTCATGGGCAAACTTGCTGAGGGTGCACTCGGATTGAGTGCACTGTCCATGTCAGCAACAAAGATGTTGAACAAGACCAGTCTCAACACTGATCCCTGAGGGGCACCACTCATCACTGGCCTCTATCCAGACACAGAGCCATTGACCACAACTCTTTCTGTTTGGCCATCCAGCCAGTTCTGTATCTACCGAGTGGTCCATATATCAAATTGATGTCTCTCCAATTTAGAGACAAGGATGTTGTGTGGGACAGTGTTGAATGCTTTGCACAAGTCCAGGGAGATGACATCAACTGCTCTGCCCTTGTCTATCAGTTCTGTAGTCCCATCATAGAAGACCACCAAATTGGTCAGTCAGCATTTCCGCTTAGTGAATCCATGCTGGCTGTCACAAATCACCTCATTGATTTTCACGTGCCTTAGCATGGCTTCCAGGAGAATCTGCTCCAAGATTTTGCCAGGCACAGAGGTGAGACTGACTGGTCTGTAATTCCCCGGGTCATCCATTTTCCCCTTCTTGAAAATGGGGGTTATATTTCCTCTTTTTCCAGTCCTCGGGAACTTCACCTGACTGCCATGATTTTTCAAATAGGATAGCCAGTGGCTCAGCAACTTCATTCGCCAGCTCCTTCAGGACTCATGGATGGATTTCATCAGGTCCCATGGACTTGTGCAAGTTCAGGTTCTTAAGATGATCTTGAACCTGATCTTCTCCTACAGTATGGCTGGGGTCTTCATTCTCAGAGTCCCTGCGTCTGCCTTCCATGACTTGCGTGGTGTGGTCAGAGCTTTTGCCAGTGAATACCAAGGCAAAGAAGCCATTGAGAACCTCAACTTTCTCCAAATCCAGTTCTCCTGATAGCTTCCAAAGGGGGCCCACATTATCCCTAATCTGTGTTTTGTTAGAAGCATATCTTCCTGTTATCTTTCACATCCCTTGCCAGATTCTGTTCTAACTGGGCCTTAGCTTTCCTCACCTGGTCCCTAGATTTCCAAACAACATCCCTGTAATTATCCCAGGCCACCTGTCCTTGCTTCCACCTTTTATAAGCCTCTTTTTTATCTTTGAAGTTTCCTCAGCAGCTCCTTATTCATCCAAGTAGGTCTCCTGTCCCCTCCTCCTGCACTTCCTTCTAGGTGGTACTCAACACTCCTGAGCTTGTAGCAGGTGATCCTTGAATAGCAACCAACAGTCTTGGCCCCCCCTGCTCTCTAGAGCTATTTCCCATGGAATCTTACTAAGCAGGTTCCTGAAGAGGCCAAAGTCTGCTCTCTTGAAGTCCAAGGTAGTGAGCTTGCTGCATGCTCTTCTCACCATCCTGAGAATCTTGAATTTGACCATCTCATGATTGCTGCAGCCAAGGAAGACTGCCCTGGAGCCTCACATTTCCAACCAGCTCTTCCCTGTTGGTGAGCATGAGGTCAAGCAAGGCACCTCTCCTTGTTGGCTCCTCTGTTACTTGCAGAAGGAAGTTGTCTTCCACACAGTTGAGGAACCTCCTGTTTTGCTTGTGCTGTGCCATACCATCCCTGCAACAGATGTCAGGGTGGCTGAAGTCCCCCATGAGAACAAGGGCCTGCGAGCATGAGGCTGTTCCTATCTGTCTATAGAGTGCTTTACCCAGAGTCCTCTTGATCAGATGGTCTGTAACAGATCCCCACAGTAATGTCTCCTATCGCTCTTCTCCCTTTAACCCTGACCTACAAACTCTCTATTTACTGCTCACCTGTCTCCAGAGAGAGTTCCATACTCTCAAGCCTATCCCTAACATGAATAGCAACTAAATAAAATATTAGAGAGAAAGTACAAAGATTTAGAGAGAAATCACAATAGTGTATTTTGGCAAGAAAAATGGAAATGTGAAGTTATTGGCTGCAGATGACTAAAAACAATAAGGAAGGCTGGAAAAGTTATATGCGTAGAAAGCCTCATTGCTGAGATGAATGAAATGGAAGTAATAGGTAAGAAGGTATTGAAAAATATGTTGGTTGGGATGGGATGTGTGTTTGGTTTGGCTTTGTTCTGTCCTCCCATTCCTCACCATGCATAAGAATAATCATTTTGCACGCTCAGATTCTGAAAGGTGTATGTAAGATTCTCAAAACATAGCTAAAATGATTAGGTTTAAAATTTCTTGGCTAACTCTGTTTTCGTTTTAAAGGCATGGCTCTGCAGGTATGTTGTAAGGATCTAGCAATAGTTTTGTAACAGTCATAAGAAGGAAATTGCATGGGAATCCTCATTAATGATGAAAATCTGAACAAATTCTTTATTTGTTGAGTATGAAGTGCTTTGAGACTAAGACCCTGAGGAATGTTTGAGTCTTTAGGTTTATGTAGTGAAGCAGATTTAAACTGTACTTAATAAGCAGAATTGCATTTGAATTGCTGTAGGGAAAAATCAGGTTTGATCTCTTTATTACTTGCAATTTAATGTGTTCAGAAATGAAACAGTTCAAGAACATAATGTTCAACACAGAAGACTGAGTTTTGCATTGTATAAGACATAGGATTTATACATTGTGGGAGACCCTAGGGCAAGTGTGCTTTCTAAGACCTCATTTGCTGCAGTGTAGTCCAGACTCTTTTGTTGAAAATTTGTGTTTAGTCATGACACTGCACTTACTTTTTTTCTTTATATATTTATGTAAGCAGAAAGAATCTGCAATATGTAAGCGTGACTTTCAAATACATTATAACTTCATAATAGATATATAGCTATATAGCTATCTTCTACATAAAGGAAACAAACTAAAAACATGAGTTTACTTATCTGCTACCTAGATTACTGAGAGTATATTATTGTAAGAAGTGCCTGAATTCATTGAATCAACGTTAATCGTTTTTTTTTTAGAAATTAAATTACTATAGGAAAAATAAACAAGGAGGAATATTGTATATCTTTAAACTGGTTTAGTTACGATTTCTTCATTTAGTGGAGTTATTTGACTTCTTACATTCTTTTGCTGCAAGTTCAAATGCAGCTATCTGTGATAACATAGCCATGATAACACTAGTAATTGGATTATACATTGAAAATACTCTGAAGAATTCAGTTTTATATGAAACTAGATTTAGTACCAAATTTTAATAGCTGAGTGCCAGCAAGCCTGTAAAATCTAATACTTTATTATCTGTTGACTAAAACATATTATGGCTGACAACAGGGGTTTATCTCCTTTTTTTTACCCCCAGTTATTAAACAAAACAAAACAAAAAAGCAAAACATCACTGAACCTGAATTTCATGCATTATTTTAAAGACTTAACTTAAGGAAAGCCCAGAAACTCCAAACTAACTATTTGTTTAAAGCCAAATAAACCAAAATGAATAAATTAAGAGTTTAGAACTCCTAAAGACTAAAGCATTTTTAATTCAGATGCCAAAGCTGAGTAAGTATCTTTTTTACTACTGTTGGTTGACAGAAAGTTTTACATCAGCCTGACAGTACAGAGTTTCAGGACCTGGATGGACTTGTCTTTACCCAGTCTGATTTTATCTTGTTGTAACAGATGTCTAGAGGTCAAGTGAATGTCAAATATGTTGAAGCTGAAGCTCTGTGAGTTCCATCAGGTCAAGGCCTGATGCTTTTTATCACCATCATGACCTGAATTTCCAAAATTTTGCCATCTTTGATGTGCTATATTTTCATTTAGGTCATAAAATGAAAACATCAGTGTTGGTTATCTAAAGCATCCATAATAAACTAACAACTTTTGAAATAACATCTGCTAATTTATTTGGATAGGTGAATCAGCTGACCGTTTTTTGAGACTAAACAGAATAATTGTTAAGTAGAAATAAAGATATCACAAAAAGTGGTATTTGCTGATGTGATTTTTTTTATTCATCTTGCTTGGCATACATCTACTGCATCCCTCCCAATCAATGTCTTCTTAAAATTATCCTTTTAATTAACAGTATTCCCATGCAGTAATATATAGCCTATTTTTTATCTTATTACCCTGTAATTTATATTCCTTCCTATCTGAATTGAAATGTCCCTCAAAAGAGCCAAGTACTCTCATACATCCTTTGGTTTACATGCATGAGTATGTAGAAGAATAATATATCTGTATGTGTTGCAAATGGTAGCAGCAAAAATGGCAAATACTGTAAGTCTCTTTCCAATAAGCAGCCTGGATTGCATAGGAAATGCAATGGAAGGGTAATGGATCATTCCATTTTAAAATCAAAGGTCGAACTATAGAAACTTCCTATCTTTAAACAGGGGAGAAATCTGCTTTCAAAATTTAAAATCAAATTGGAATTTGGAAGAACCTCTACCTTCCTGCTTAGGCTGTGGTTGCTAATAGATCTAGCTGTGCTTCTAGTAAGATCTAGGAAACCTTACTAAATCCAAGACTTTTCTGGTTGTAGGTCTCTATGAACTGGAATTTCTAGAGTTTATTGTTTTAATTGTATCCATTCAAAACTTGACTAGACTAACAACTGCAAGCCAATCTAAGTCATCTCTGCTTTGAGTGGGTAATTGGACTAGAAGAACCACTTCCAGGTTCCCTTCCAACATGACTACTTAGGATTCTGTGGCTCTGTAGTTGAAAACTAGCGTAACAGTCAGTTTTGTCTGAGAATTGCATGCTAGCAAGACTTGTCTTGTGTCATGATACTGCATCCTAGCATAACAGAAGACGATTTCTTCAGCCAGTTCCTCCAGATGTATTATTATGTCTTTTTCTGTAATTAACTTAAATAATCTTTAAAAGAAAAAAGCTCTCTCACATTAATAAATAAGCATGATATAAGTAGGGATTTGGTAGTATGCTGAAACTGTATATGCAGTTAGATTTCTTCTGTTTCACCCATACCCTTTCCCCTGCTCCCTATCTTACCTGCTGTATCCTTCACAGACTTCATTACTTACAAACACTGAGGCTGGCCCTAGGTTAAGATTATTAGAGAAATTGCTGGATTTGCTCGTTTTTACACTCAGAAGTTATTATAACCAATTTGGTTGTCATTATTATTAGTATAATAATAAGGGTCTGTAGTCTCAAAATAAAGTAAAATTGAATTTTATTTTAATAGCTGCCCAAGCAGTTTCCAGTCTTTTCAGTGATTCAGCTGCCATATTCATTAAATTTTACATGTTTTCATATCAAGGATTACAAAATTTTATTTAAGAAATTACTCTGTATCCACTGCAGCATACACAAATTATGGTTATTCACTCAGCCATGAGTTTTAAGGATGGAACTGTTTGCCAGGGGCAGAAGACAGAGTTTTCATTCTCAAAATAGAATCAAGCCAGACTTAAAATGCAAGAACCTCAGAAGATTGTCTAGCTTAATCAGAGAAAAGACTGAGGGATGAATTCTACATGAATATACATGTATATGCATATAACTGTAATAGAAAAGAGAGGACAGTGTTTAATTTTGAAGGCAAAATAAGTCCAGTTATTGAGAACTGACTTCATACAACTGTAGTATTAGAATTGGAAATAAACGTCATAGTTGTGAGGAATTTAAATATTGTCAGAGTAGTGCAACCTGGAATCATCTGATAACACAAATACTTCAAAAGTATACTTCACCCTAGAAAATTTATAACCTCGGTGCATGGTTATAATGGATATAAGACTGTTGTTCACTTGGACCTCGTAATCTTTTAATCTCTGATTCACCATTTTCATTATCATCTTTCAAGACTAGCCATGAAACCAAAATGTAATGCATTGACATTTTAATGTTCTTTATACTTGCATCTATGCATTAAACCACTAACAAAATCAAATTTCATGCTTCAGAGCTTTATCCAGTCATCAGCAAAGTGAGAGTACATTGGCTTGTTGAGTGATTGGTTAGATTTTTTTTTGCCTCATGGTCCTCTGAAGAATCAGAAGCTAGCTGCAACTATAGACTGGAAAAAAAGATAGGTACAAAGACACTTTCAAGTTCATGTCCATGATGACATGTTAAAGGTCATGCTGATCACCACATTTTTATTCAAGTGGGAAATTTTCCCTGCTCAGTTGGATAGGAAGTTTGGCAGATTTTTGCAAACTTCCTCATTTTTTCTATAGCAAAATGAGTATATGAAGCTTCTGTAGTGTCATAATGTAAAAGCTAATTTTCAGCTTCTAAATTTTATGGTCAGAATAAATCACTTCTTGACAAAAAGTGTCAAAACTGAGCTCAGTTTTGCTTGGATTAGCTGAGTATATTTCAGAAAAAAAAGAAATCCTACCACTACTAGAAATTTGAAGTAGAGGAGAAATGTGTACCATCATTACATCTACGGGTTGTGAGCAAAGGAAGTTTTCATCCCCTTGAGGACTTAGATCAAAAAGGTGACAGCTGTGATGATTGGCCTTGGAGAACGTCCAGATCTCCACCCAGCTGCTCACTCATTCCCCCTCCATAACAGGGCAGAAGGAGAAAATAAGATGAAAAACTTGTAATCTGTTAATGTTTCTACACTGTTTTGGGGGATAGAACTGTATCACACTCTAAAAAGAAAGAAACCAGCAGAGTCCTGACTATGGATTAACCATTTAGGATAAAAAGAAGCAATATGAAAAATCGTACCTTTTTAAAGAATAGTATAAATGTGAGCTTCAATAAATTAATTTATAGAATCATAGAATAGTTAGGGTTGGAAAGAACCTTAAGATCATCTAGTTCCAACCCCCCTGCTATAGGCAGGGACACCCCACAGAAGGCCATGCCAAGGATTCATCCAATCTGGCCTTGAATAACGCCAGGGATGGAGCATTCACAACTTCCTTGGGAAACCATTCCAGCACCTCACCACCCTAACAGGAAAGAATTTCTTCCTTAGATCCAATGTAAACCTCCCCTGTTTAAGTTTGAACCCGTTACCTCTTGTCCTGTCACTACAGTCCCTAATGAAGAGCCCCTCCCCAGCATCCCTAGAGGCCCCCTTCAGATACTGGAAGGCTGATATCAGGTCAGCATGCAGCCTTCTCTTCTCCAGACTAAACCATCCCAACTTTCCCAGCCTGTCTTCATATGGGAGATGCTCCAGTCCCCTGATCATCCTTGTGGCTCTCCTCTGCACTTGTTCCAACAGTTCCATGTCCTTTTTATGTTGAGGACACCAGAACTACACACAGTACTCCAAGTGAGGTCTCACAAGAGCAGAGTAGAGGGGCAGGATCACCTCCTTCAACCTGCTGGTCACGCTCCTTTCGCTGCAGCCCAGGATATGGTTGGCTTTCTGGGTTGCAAGCACGCTTTGTCAGCTCATGTTCATTTTCTCATCGACCACCACCCCCAAGTCCTTCTCCACAGGGCTGCTCTGAATCTCCTCTTTGCCCAACCTGTAGCTGTGCCTGGGATTGCTCTGACCCAGCTGTAGGACCTTGCACTTGGCATGGTTAAACTTCATAAGGTTGGCATCAGCCCACCTCACAAGCATGTCAAGGTCCCTCTGGATGGCATTCCTTATCTCCAGCGTATCCACCGAACCACACAGCTTTGTGTCATGGGCAAACTTGCTGAGGGTGCACTCAATCCCACTGTCCATGTCAGCAACAAAGATGTTAAACAAGACCGGTCCCAACACTGATCCCTGAGGGGCACCACTCATCACTGGCCTCTATCCAGACACAGAGCCATTGACCACAACTCTTTCTGTTTGGCCATCCAGCCAGTTCTTTAGCCCCACCTATCACATTGATGTCTCTTCAATGTAGAGACAAGGATGTTGTGTGGGACAGTGTTGAATGCTTTGCACAAGTCCAGGGAGATGACATCAACTGCTCTGCCCCTGTCCATCAGTTCTGTAGTCCCATCGTAGAAGGCCAGCAAACTGGTCAGGAAGTATTTTCCCTTAGTGAGTCCATGCTGGCTGTCACCAAGCACCTCGTTGTTTTTCATGTGCCTTAGCATGGCTTCCAGGAGAATCTGCTCCAAGATTTTGCCAGGCACAGAGGTGAGACTGACTGGTCTGTAATTCCCCGGGTCATCCATTTTCCCCTTCTTGAAAATGGGGGTTATATTTCCTCTTTTTCCAGTCCTCGGGAACTTCACCTGACTGCCATGATTTTTCAAATAGGATAGCCAGTGGCTCAGCAACTTCATTCGCCAGCTCCTTCAGGACTCATGGATGGATTTCATCAGGTCCCATGGACTTGTGCAAGTTCAGGTTCTTAAGATGATCTTGAACCAGATCCTCTCCTACAGTGGGCCCAAGGTCTTCATTCTCACAGTCCCTGCGTCTGCCTTCCATGACTTGCGTGGTGCAGTCATAGCCTTTGTCACTGAAGACTGAGGCAAAGAAATAATTCAGAACCTCAACTTTCTCCAAATCCTGTATTGCTGGTTCACCCAATAGCTTCCAGAGGGGCCCTACATTGTCCCTGGTCTGTCTTTTATTCACCACATACCTATAGAATCCCTTCTTGTTATCCTTAACATCCCTAGCTAAGATTAATTCTAACTGGGCTTTAATTTTTCTGACCTGGTCCCTAGCTTCCTGGAGAGCATCCCTGTATTCATCCCGGAGCACCTGTTCTTGCTTCCACCTTTTATAAGCCTCTTTTTTATCTTTGAAGTTTCCTCAGCAGCTCCTTGTCCATCCAAGGAGGTCTCCTGGCTCTCCTGCCGCACTTCCTTCTAGTTGGGATGCAACACTCCTGAGTTTGTAGCAGGTGATAGCTCTAATTGTATAAAACCATGATGAACCTCAAGGAAATTTTAGTGCTTTACTTTTCCTAACATCCACCAGTTACATCTTTTTCTTAAAGAAAAAGGTGACTGTCACTTTTTCTTATTCTAAAAGTTCACCTTGGCTGACTTCCAGATGCCCACCAAGCCATTCTCTCATTCCCTTTCCTCAATACAGAGTGAAAAATAAAGATGGAAAAGCTCATGGGCTGAGCTAAAGGCAGAGAGATTAGCCACCAATTACCATCAAAAGGCAAACCAGATTCAACTTGGAGAAAATAAATTTATTTCCACATATAATAGAGTAGGAGCGTGAGAAACAAAGACAAAATAAAACCACTTTCCTTCCACCTTCACCTTTGTTCCAGACTTAACTTCACTCCTGACTCTTCTATCACCTTCTACCCTGAACAGAGAAAGGGGATGGGAAATAATGTTACAGCCAGTCCATAACACTGTATCTCTGCCTCTCCTTCCATCCCACACTTTCCCCCTGCTCCAGCATGAATTTCTTCCCATGGTACACGGTCATTCATGAACTATTCCAGCATGGGTCCTTTCCAAGGGGAACAGCCCTTCAGAAACAGGACTCAGAACAGTGTGAGTTCTCCATGGGCTGCAGTTCGTGCCAGAAAATCTATTCTCATGTGGGCTTCTCTCAACAGGCTCCTGTGTAGGTTCTCCACAGTCTGCGGCTTCTTTTAGGGTTTGCTTTTCTGCTGTGGTATAGGGTTCCCCATGGGCACAGGATGGATATCTGATCCAAAGTGGTCCCTCATGGGATAAAGAGGGACAACATGCTTCACCATGGTCTTCATGGGCTTCAGAGGAGCCTCTCTCTGCTTCAGTACGTGGAGCACCTCCTCCTCCTTCTCCCGTAACCTTGTTGTCTCTCACATTTTTCTTCTCCCTTCCATAGCTGCTGTGCAGTATATTTTGCCTTCCTTAAATAAGTTATCACAGAAGCACCATCATCCTGACCAATGGGCTTAGTTGCATCCTGCAGTGGGTCCATTTTGGAGCTGGCTGGAACTGACACCGTCTCCTCTGATGGAAGCCCCTGTTCTCACAGAAAAAATCCTTGTAATTTCCCTTCCCTCAACCTTACAGCCTTGCCACATAAACCAAATGTAGTTCCCCATACAGAAAATAAAAGACTAGTTTATGTGATGTAGGATTTCTTCATTGTAAAGTATTTACTGGATTCCCATTATAAACATTATTTTATCTTTCAGTTGCTCAAAAAGAAAAAAAAAACCCTAAATAAAACAAACAATCACACTGATCCCAAGTTAAAATTAGATGCATTATATCTGAAGTAAAGTTACTTTATGAAGTTTTAATGGAATTAAATACATTATGCAAACAGGACATTATAAAATAAAGCAGGCTCAGAAATGTTTATATTTATGACTATTTTTGCTTTATTATGACAAAAATGCTTGAAAGCATGATCAACTACTTTAGTTGATTATGGTTTCAAGAAGTAAATAAACATAATTTGAGAATGGGCAGAGAAGTAAGAAGCTGTGCTGAGAAATCAGCTCTTATAATTCTACAAACTGGTTTATAAGATGTCTTTGAGTTTATTCATACATAAGAAAGACATTTCTTTCTGATATAAATCAGAATGTGGGAATCTCACTCACTTTTATACTTATCCTAAAACCAGGATCAATATATTTATTAACACCTTAATCACGCTGCCTGTGAGAGATCTGCTCTCTCATCATTGCCCTGGCTGAAATTTCATCTTTTTGGCATGTTTATTCCAATCTCAGGCATGGCACATCTTATGGTGTGAGGACTTGAGATCTTATCTAAAAGCTCTTGTAGCTGATGAGAAACTTGTTGGGTCAAGCAAGCTTTCATAAAGGTCAATAAAATAGGCAATAGGATGCAGACCTTACATCTTTGGGAGAAGCAGAAGACTAATAATTTCACACTTTCTTGAAGATGTGCTACCATAAGAAATTCCTTATGATTATTTCCACAAAGAAAACAGAGCACATAATATAAGATTTTCTGCCGATGAATATAAAATTTTATAAATGGGCAGTGGCTGATAATGTAAAGGGGTAATAGAAAAGCCTGTCATGGATTACCATGTTCTGTAGTTCAAATATCTTCTGCTGATATTATCACTAAAAATCCTGGAATTCATGTGACATGAAAAGACAATAAGTGAAGTTTATGTTTGTGAAGTTTGATTTTTTATTTTTTCTTTTAATATTATAAGTTTCAGAAATACATTGTGCACTTAGAAACAGGACCATAGTACTTAAGTCCTGATGGAAATCATAGAATCTCAGAACAGCTAAGGTTGGCAGGGACATTAAAGATCAACCAGTTCCAACTACCCTGCCATGGGCAGGGACATCTTCCACTAGATCAGGTTGCCCAAAACCCCATCCAACCTGGCCTTGAACATTTCCAGGGATTGGGGAGCCACAGCTTCTCTGAGCAACCTGTGCCAGTGCCTCACCATCCTCACAGGGAAGAATTTTATCCTAATGTCAAATCTAAATCTATCTTCTGTTAGATTAAAGCTATCCCCTCTTGACCTGTAATTATATAACCCTGTAAAAAGTCCCTCTCCAGATTTCTTGTAGGCCACCTTTTAGGTACGGGAAGACTGTTGTAATTTCTCCCCTGAGCCTTCTGTTCTCCAGGATGAACAAGCCCAACTCTCTCAGCTTTTATTCATAGGAGAGGTACTCCAGCCCACTGAGAATCCTCATGGCCCTGATGTGGACTCACTCCAGTAGGTGTCTCCTGTGTTGGAAGTCCCAGAGCTGAATGTATCACACGAGGTGGGGCCTGTTGAGAGCAAAGTAGAGGGGGAGAATCACCTCCCCTAACCTGCTGATTGTGCTCCTTTTGATGCAGCCCAGGATACAGTTGGTTTCTGGGCTACGAGCACACAGTGAAGCCGGCTCATGTTGAGCTTATCATCAACCAACACCCCCAAGTCCTTCTCTGCAGGGCTGCTCTGAATTTCTTCTTTGCCTAACCTGTAGCTGTGCCTGGGATTGCCCCTACCCAAGTGTAGGACCTTGCACTTGGCCTTGTTGAACTTCCTGAGGATGGTACTGACCCACCTCTCCAGCCTGTCAAGGACCCTCTGGATGACATCCCTTCCCTCCAGTGTGTCCACCAAACCACACAGCTTGCTGTCGTCAGTAAACTTGCTGAAGGTTCACTCAATCGCACTGTCCATGTCACCGGCAAAGATGTTGAACAGCACCAATCCCAATTCTGACCCCTGAAGAACACCATTCATCACTGATCTCCGCTTGGACACTGAGTCACTGACCACAATTTTCTGAGTGCAGCCATCCAGGCAATTCCTTTACCGCAGAGTGGTCCATCCATCAAATCCATGCCTCTCCAATTTAGAGTAAGAATGTTGTGCAGGACAGCGTCAAATGCCTTGAGCAAGTACAAGTAGATGACGTCAGTCTATTGTTGTTTATTTGGATTTGGCAAGGCCTTTGACACTGTCTTCCATAGCATACTCCTGGAAAAGCTAGGGGCGTCACGGCTTGGAAAGGAGCACTCTTTGCTGGGTCAGGAACTGGCTGGATGGCTGGGCCCAGAGAGTGATGGTGAATGGTATTGTGTCCAGCTGGCTGCCGGTCACCAGTGGTGTCCCTCAGGGGCCTTTGTTGGGACCAGTTTTGTTCAATATTTTTATTGATGACATGGATGAGGTTATTGAGTCCTTCATCAGTAAGTTTGCAGATGACACTTAGCTGGGAGCTTGTGTCGATCATTTGGAAAGACAGAGATATCTGCAGAGAGATAGATGGGCAGAATCCAATAAGATGAAATTTAATAAGTCTAAGTGCCAAATCCTGCATTTTGGCCACAAAAACCCTCTGCATTGTTACAAGCTGGGGACAGTGTGGCTGGACAGTGTACAGGCAGAAAGGGACTTGGGGGTATTGGTGGACTGCCAGCTAATCATGAGCCAGGAGTGTGCCCTGGTGGCCAAGAAGGCCAATGGCATTCTGACCTGTATTAGGAATGGTGTGGCCAGCAGAAACAGGGAGGTTATTCTTCCTCTGTACTCAGCACTGGTGAGGCTGCACCTTGAGTACTGTGTCCAGTTCTGGGCCCCTCAGTTTAAGAAGGATGTGGAAATGATTGAGTACATCCAAAGGAGGGCAACAAGGCCGGTGAGGGGCTTGGAGCACAAGCCCTGTGAACAGCGATTGAGAGAACTGGAGTTGTTTTGCTTGGAGAAAGGGAGACTCAGAGGTGACCTTATCACTCTCTACAACTTCTTGAAAGGAGGTTGTAGACAGGTGGGGGTTGGTCTCTTTCACCAGGCAGCAATGGACAGAACGAGAGGACACAGTCTCAAACTGTGCCAAGGAACGAAGGTTGGATATTAGGAAGAAGTTTTTCACAGAAAGAATAATAAAATATTGGAGCAGTCTTCCCAGAGAGGTGGTGGAGTCACCATCCCTGGATGTGTTTAAAAAGAGACTGGATATAGAACTTGATGACATGGTTTAGTGGAGGTGTAGGGCATGAGTTGGACTTGATGATCTTGGAGGTCCCTTCCAACCTGGTGATTCTGTGATTCTGTGATTCTTCCCTTATCCACCAACACTGTGGCCCATCATAGAAGGCCACCAAATTCGTGAGGCATGATTTGTCTTTAGTGAAACCATGCTTGCTGTCACCAAGCACCCCCTAAGTGTCCATGTACCTTGAAAAAGTTTCTGGGAGGATCTGCTCTATGACTTTTCCAGACACCAAGGTGAGACCAACTGGGCTGTACTTCCCTGAGTCTCTGTATTCAGTGCCATGCTTGTGGTGGGGTTACAACATTATTGATAAAACCTCATAAACTTAATCTACACAAAATTCTAAGAACTAAACCCACTTTATTTGAGAGTATGATTTGGATTTTTTTTTTCCTCTCTTTTTTTTTTTTTTTTTTTTTTTTTTTTTTTTTTTTTTTTTTTTTTTTTGGAAATAACCCCCGTTTGGCTTTTTT
>NDXB01018093.1:14447-26799 GCA_002631895.1 Agapornis roseicollis
TTTGTTTATAGATTTTATTACTATGTCTGTAGGAAATAACCCCCGTATGGCATATGTTTTGATGCTTTTAACTAAAGGGGGAAATGAAACACTCAAATACATAAATAGTAATGAATATTCCATCATTTTGAAAGAAAAATTAATCTTAAAGAGTGTCCCTTTCAAACATAAGATGTGTGTTCCTATTAGTTGGTTTATTAGTTTGACATTATTTGTTGTATTAATTTCATATTCTTTGTCAGTGTGTGATGGGAGAGAACAGAAATGTGAGTTTCCACATAAACGTAACTGGAGAGCACAAGCACAGGTAAAAGATGCAAGTTAAACGAGGCCTTAACATTAGAAAGGCTTGTGTAAATGTTGATATGTTGTTAAAATGGACAAACTGCATGAGATTGTGTCACACCCCACATGTGTAAATAAAGAGAAAAAGGAATTTCTTTCTTTTTTTTAAAGGGAAGTCATCAACATCACATATAACCACCCTTTCTTTCCAAATATAAAAGCAAAGGCTTACAGAACTACATATTATTGCCACTATTTGTAGAAGCTGAAATAATATAATTTCATTTTTTATAGGTAATTTTCCTTTTGATTTAACTCATGTTATGAAAAATATCTTGGGAAGTATTTTCCCAACTTCAGAAATCATGAGTATGGTGTAAACATTCCTTAGTTTGGAATGATCACTGGTGTATTTTTTCTGTGACAACTGGAGCAGGATTTTATATAACCTATTGTGATTTTAAGAAGCAATTTAAAAATAACTTATAATATCACTGTCCCATATGGCATCTAGCATGCTTGAATTCTTCTTCCTCATATTCTTTTTACCTGAACAAGTACTTTGATGTCAGCATCTTGTCATTTTTCTAGTCTAATAAGAGATACTACTTCTTCTTACAAGTCTTCCTTCAGTGTTTAGCTTGTGTGTTTGTGCAGCAGCATAGTAAGTTAGAATTTTACAAATTGGAATTCATTGTGGCCAGAAGCATATATGTAAATACCAATGTTGAAGCTTAACCTTTTTTCTAATATTATCAACTACATATTGGCACCTGGCTTTCTCAGCCCATTTTCTAAAAAAAATGTAAATGTATACCCCTCCTGGCAGGGAATTTCATCATATATAACAGAAGAGAGAGACCATAATGCACAGTGTTCCTGCAGTGGCTAACAGAAGTTGCAGACAGCCCAAAGCTTCATGCTTATCTGTTGCTTTCATTCAGGAGCCAAGTGACATTTCCTTCTGTTCCCAACTGATAAGAAGTGCAAAATACAGGCAAAAATAACTTTGGGCCAACTACATCCCTATCAGAAAGAACAAATTGCTGGGCTGAAATTGTAGAGTTAGAGGCTAAGGAAAAAGAAAGTTGAGTTCTAGGAAACAAAATGGGGGGAGAAGCCAAAGAAAGGTATAGGAAAAGATATGTACATTGATATAAAACTTACAAATTTAAGAAGAAAAAGGGATTATGAATAAAAGTTGTTACTTGCTTCACTGAAAAGGAAAATATGCACCCCATTTGTTGCCCTAGAGCACTCTAGGTGTGGGAGAAAAATCTCACTGCTGGCTCACAAGTTTGTTTTCCAGTTTCAAGTTAGAAGTAATAAAAGAGAACAGATTTCTACCCCTTAGCCTCTGATGATTCAATATTTAGTTAATTGTTGTATGTCTTCTGTTCTCCTCTGCCTCAGGGAATTCCAGGCTAGAGTTTGTAAATTTACCGTTAAATTAATTTTTGATAAGAAAATATTAATTAGTTGCAAAATGCAACTTGTGAGGGCATATACAACAAAGAGAGTTTATGGTTGAAGGGCTTTGGACAGATTCGATTTTCTCTTCCATTCCACCTATTTGTTTTTCCAGTCTAAATGTTTCAGGAAAGCATGCTTAGATTTGCCTGTTTTCTTCTTTTGGAAAGATTGTTGGCATTGTGACAAAGTCTTTAGATAGTTTGTTAATGCTCCCTGTTGAAAAAAACATCACAAAAATAAATTAAAAAAAAAAAGTGTGGTTCTGTTCTAGATAGCTATTCATGGTCAGATCTGTAGGAATATTGAATTAAATTTTTCTGTCCTTAAGGAGTTTTATATGTATGAATAACTTCCACTAAAGCTTTTGTGGAGAGAAAGAGTAGAAAAAGGCTTCAGAAAGAGCACATTTTTTCATTGTGTCAGTCTGCAACTGCAGAGTATTCATGGAATAATGTAGAATTTGCATTTCATGGCATTATATTAACTTCATCTTTTTTAAGATGAGGAATTTTGTTATTTATGTTAAAACTAGAAGACAGTAGAAGGAGCTTTAATCTGTCAGAATATTGCAATATTCTAATTTTAAAGGATTATTTTAATTGTTTACAAAGAATGAAATCTTTGAGTATGTCGAGGACAGAAGTGTTATTGAAATTTTTTAGTGTTTAGATCACAATTATTTTTCTGAAGAAAAAAGGTGTGCCATCTACCTGCAAGAAAATATCATTAATATGTAAAATAACATTCGTTAATAATACAGCTTTGTTCTCCTTGGTGGTTACAATGTAAGTAAAAGTTCACAAATTTTTCAGATGTGCAGTGCCTCTCCAATCAATGATTGTATACAGCATCAAGCAACTAACGTTATACTATTCCTCATTCTTCTTCTCTACCCTTATTGTAACTGATCATCATAGAATCATAGAATAGTTAGGGTTGGAAAGGACCTTAAGATCATCTAGTTCCAACCCCCCTGCCATAGGCAGGGACACCTCACACTAAACCATGCTATGCAAGGCTTTGTCCAACCTGGCCTTGAACACTGCCAGGGATGGAACACTCACAACCTCCCTGGCCAACACATTCCAGCGCCTCACCACCCTCACAGGAAAGAATTTCTTCCTTACATCCAGTTTAAACTTCCCCTGTTTAAGTTTGAACCCATTACCCCTTGTCCTGTCACTACAGTTCCTAATGAAGAGTCCCTCCCCAGCATCCCTATAGGCCCCCCTTCAGGTACTGGAAGGCTGCTGTGAAGTCTCCGTGCAGCCTTCTCCTCTCCAGACTAAACCATCCCAACTTTCCCAGCCTGTCTTCATACGGGAGGTGCTCCAGTGCCCTGATCATCCTTGTGGCCCTCCTCTGGACTTGTTCCAACAGTTCCATGTCCTTTCTATGTTGAGGACACCAAAACTGCACACAATACTCCAGGTGAGGTCTCTTGAGAGCAGAGTAGAGGGGCAGGATCACCTCCTTCGACATGCTGTCATGCTCCTTTTGATGCAGCCCAGGATACGGTTGGCTTTCTGGCCTGTGAGTGCACACTGAAGCCAGCTCGTGTTCATTTTCTCAGCGAGCACCACCCCTAAGTCCTTCTCCACAGGGCTGCTCTCAATCTCCTCTTTGCCCAACCTGTAGCTGTGTAGGACCTTGCACTTGTCATGGTTAAACTTCATGAGGTTGGCATCAGCCCACCTCACAAGCGTGTCAAGGTCCATCTGGATGGCATTCCTTACCTCCAGCATATCCACCAAACCACACGGCTTGGTGTCACTGGCAAACTTGCTGAGGGTGCACTNGCATCAGCCAACCTCACAAGCGTGTCAAGGTCCATCTGGATGGCATTCCTTACCTCCAGCATATCCACCAAACCACACGGCTTGGTGTCACTGGCAAACTTGCTGAGGGTGCACTCAATCCCACTGTTCATGTCAGCAACAAAGATGTTGAACAAGACCGGTCCAAACACTGATCCCTGAGGGACACCACTCGTCACTGACCTCCAGCCGGACAATGAGCCACTGACCACAACTCTTTGCTTGTGGCCATCCAGCCAGTTCTTTATCCACCAAGTGCCCGACCTATCACATTGATGTCTCTTCAATGTAGAGACAAGGATGTCGTGTGGGACAGTGTCGAACGCTTTGCACAAGACCAGGGAGATGACATCAACTGCTCTGCCCCTGTCTATCAGTTCCGTAGTCCCATCATAGAAGGCAACCAAATTAGTCAGGCAGTATTTTCCCTTAGTGAATCCATGCTGGCTGTCACCAAGCACCTCATTGGTTTTCATGTTCCTTAGCATGGCTTCCAGGAGACTGTGGTCTGAGATTTTGCCAGGCACAGAGGTGAGACTGACTGGTCTGTAATTCCCCGGGTCATCCATTTTCGCCTTCTTGAAAATGGGGGTTATATTTCCCCTTTCCAGTTGTTGGGAACTTCACCTGATTGCCAAGATTTTTCAAATATGATGGCCAGTGGCTTAGCAGCTTCATTTGCCAGCNCTGGTCTGTAATTCCCCGGGTCATCCATTTTCGCCTTCTTGAAAATGGGGGTTATATTGCATGTAAGTTATATACCTGTATGGCAAGGAATGTTGATGAGTAAAGTCCTGAAAATTCTATAAACCAGCTGATTTTCTGAACATTTATGTCCTGTACACAGTGCTAGGATATCATACAAGCTCACCATAAAAGTTTTTTTAAGGCAGTGATTTTTGTGAAAAATTCTGCCTTTTGTAGAAATCCGTCCATTGTTCTGTAATTCATCTGAAAGATGTAATATGGTGTTTTCTCTTCAGGTTTGTTTGGTGTTCTTTTAGTTAGAAAAACAAAAGTATATTGGTCAGGAAAACGTAATAACATTACTGAATGTCATAATGTTGTAATTGTAATAAATTACAATTCCTTACACTCTTTTTCTACATATCCATGTCTTCATTCATGTCTCTGTTCTTTGAGCTATAGTGGTATGGAAGCTTGGAATCTCAGTATGTATAATCAGAACAAATAGTTAAGAGATACAAAGTTTTATATTTCATCTTTAATGTTATTAACTTTTACTGTTATGTT
This sequence comes from Agapornis roseicollis, assembly GCA_002631895.1. NCBI lineage: Eukaryota > Metazoa > Chordata > Aves > Psittaciformes > Psittacidae > Agapornis > Agapornis roseicollis. The sequence goes on from NDXB01018093.1 coordinate 19,277, forward strand.
TGAGAAAATACATGGATTTTACAACTCTCACTTATACATTAACCATATTATTATATTGATAAACAATCAGTTTGATCAACTACTCTTCATACTTTCTAAAACTGTGTTGGCTTTTTCTAGAACAGAATAGTATAGAACAGAACATTTCAAATTGAAGGGACTTACAATGTTCACTCAGTCCAACTATCTGACCACTTCAGAACTGACTGTCATGGTCTAAGTCCAGCTAGTAACTCAGAACCACACAGCCACTAGCTCACCTTCTCTTTGCCACTGGCTCTGGGTGTGATGAGGAGGAGAATCTTAAGAATGTAAACCCCATGGGTTGAGATAAGAACAGTGCAGTTACTAAAGTATAGTATAAAACTACAACTAATAATAACGATGAGGGAAATACAAAGGGGAGAGAATATAAAACTAAAAGGGGAAAGGAAAGAGACTCACAATAAACACAAGTGATGCACAATACAATTGCTCACCACCTGCTGACCTGACCAGAGTAGTGATCTGGGCCTTCTGGGTAGCACCGCCCCCAGGTTTTTTACTGATGAACTGTTCTGCTTGCTGTCTGCAAGCTATAGGAGGAGGTGGGCGGACTGAGGAGTATTTGAGAATCTGAAAAGAAGACTGGTCAGTGGAGCTGCATTCTGATGTATGAAAGATGACTCAGAGAGGGAGCTATGGAGGCAAGTACAGGATCTGTTTTGTGCCAGGATGAAGGCAGTGTTAAAAGGGATAAAGAAGGGTGCAAGAAGATTACAGTACAAACACAGATAATTTTGACAAACAAACATAATTTTGAAGACTATGGTCCATAATTAGATGGAGATATTTGTAAAAAAATAGATTGTACTATAATGAAAATAAATGTGACTCTTCATTATTTGAATGCCTACATGGACTGCTACTAATACACTTCTATTTTCTGGTGCTAGATGGTCTGATTTTACTTTCTCCCTTTAGCATTTATAAATGCATACCTTATATGAATAAATGTTCTATTTAATAGTTACAAATTAATATAAAAATATTTTTATAGGAAGTTTTATAGCAAAATAAAATATTATTTAGAGCATTTATTTATACACATGTTGTATAACACATTCAAGGAGAAAATCATAGAATATAATAGTTTATGATTTCATCCTTTATATGAGTATTCTGATGAACCCTTAATGTGACAGGCAAAGATAATGTAATGAATGTCCTATACTGCAATTGGAAGACTGTGAAAAAAAGTAACTGACACAATATTTTATTCCAGGTGGGAGTAAAAAGCAACTGCTTTCCTGGCCCTTTACAACCTAGTTAAAAATTTGACTGACAGAATGCTGGCACCAGCTGTAGAAGAGCTGATCAGCCTCAACTCCAAGTAAGTGAAGTCTTATTCAGAGGTTCTTTTCAGACTAAGTTTACAAAGCCTACTGATTTCTAACAACAATTAATTAAAAATGTGGTTTCTGAGAGTTTAGAGCAGTTTGGTTTCTCATGTTGTGAAATTCAATTTCTCATTTAAACACATCTTTAAATCAGTATGTAACTTCATTTCTTTATACTGTTATTTTGCAAACTTTATGACATTACATTCTGATTCCTCTTCTTTTCTAGATAGTTGGAAGCACTCACTTCAAGTAATGGCAAATTGTTGTAAAACACAAATATAAAACATGAACATACCTGCATGTACTCAGTGATCAAGAAAATATATAGATAAATAGTGATACATTTACTCTAGAAGACAAATTGATGAAAAAAAAAATGGAAGGAACATTATTTGGGTGCTTATTAAAGGGACCTTCCTTCCTATTGCATTTCTCATGGAAGAAAAGTGTAAGGTCTTGCACCGGAGTAAACAAAGTCTAAGACATAATCACAGGCTGGAACCTACCCAGCTTAGAAACAGCTCTGTGGAAAGGGACTTGGATTCCTGGTGGACAGCAAGCTCAATGTAAGTGTACAGTGTGCTGCTGTGACAAAGAAAGGCAACAGGATGCTGAGTTGCATCAACAAGGGCATCACCAGTAGAGATAAAGATGTCATTATTCCACTCTACTCAGCACTTGTCAGGCGACACCCAGAAGTCTGTGTTTAATTTTGGTCCCTACTCTGCAAAAAAAGATGTGAACGTCTGGAGAGGGTCCAGAGAAGGTCCACTAAGGTAATCAAAGGGCTGGAAAACCTGCTATGTGAGGAAAGGATGAGACGCCTTTGTTTTTCAGCCTTGAGAAAAGAAGGCTCAGGGGAGACTGTATCACCATGTTACAGTATTTAAAGGGTGGCAACAAAGAAGGTGGACTCTCCCTTTTTAGAGGAGTTCCACAGAGAAGATGAGAAGTAATGGGTACAAATTATTCCTGGGGAGTTTCTGGTTGAGCACAAAAGGAAAATTTTTCAGAATGAAAGCAATCAGCAATTGGAGTAATCTCCACAGGGGAGTGGTGGCTATCCAACATAGGATATTTTTAAGATTCAGATGGACAGGATGCTAGGACATCTAGTCTAGGTCATTCTATGCTTCTATGATTTTATGGTTTGCCAAGAAAGGTTGGGCATGATGGTCCTTGAGATTCTTTCCAACCTGGTATTCTATTATTATTCTGTTATTAAAACATCAGAAACAATTGTGGATGAAGGACAGAGTCAGAAGCCTTGGTTATTCAAAGATGGTCTCTGAGGGAGTCCCACAAGTTATCCTTCATGTGCTAGGAGCTAATGCGACAGCAGCAATAAAGCCACAAAGCACAAAAATTACACACACACATAAAAAAACCATAAATCTACAGATAACTTCTTAGAGGAAATATGTAGATGGCACCAGCTGTATTAAAGCACACTTCTCATCCTGGGAATCTTAGTTTTTTATTATTCGTACACTCCAGTATCTCAGTTCAACTTTGGATATCTTATTTCCCTGGAATTCTTTTGTTTTAAATGTCAAAAAAATTCTGCTTTTCTGTAGCTAGTAGGATGCCATGGAGAAGACAAATTCAGGATGGTTTTCAGTTTGTCAGATTTGCTTTTTCCTCACATTATAACAGAGTCTATTTTCTTCTATGAACAACCACTAAGAAACCTGGAGGATACTAGCCTGGCAAAGGAAGAAAAGGGAGAAAGGGAAAAAGAGAAGAATTAAAACAAGATAGGTGCTGAGGGTGGATTATCAATAAAAGATGTTCATGTATCAGAGAAACAGGCAAGATATGATATTGTAAAAAAAAAAAAAAAAAAAAAAAATTAAATCTAACATGCTAACGTTACCTCAAAATATGCTAATAGCTCACATTATCACAGTACTTGACAGTTTGAAAATCACTAAAAATGTTTCTTTTAAGAGCTACTTTCATAGAGACAGTCTGATGGAGGAGCCAAATATCCCTCAGTAGCTGTGTTAGTCTTGGATCACCAATTGGTTTGCTGATAATTACAAATGCTGATAAAGTTGAGTCACAAACTCATCTGAAAATCAAAGAAGCTGTATCTAAGCTAGTGGCGTAGAAGCAGTTTCAAGCCTCTCAGCAGTGCTGAGCACTGTTTGATACAGTGTGCCAAGCTAAAGAAATAACTCAGTAGTGTCTGAAGAAGGAAGAATCTTTTGTCAACAAGTTAAATGAGAGAGTCAGAATCAGTGGACATGTTCAAACTATTTAGTCAATTTATACTTTTTTGGCAGTTTACAAGTTGAGAAACGTTTTCAACCAAGAGATGTATTTATGTGACATATCAGACAACCAGTATTCCTGAAGTGGAAAGAGATTATATGAAATAATCAAAGCTAATAAACATAGTGATGAAAAAAGCCAACATTATGATGTGGCATGCGAAAAGTGTGTACATACTTCTGAGGTTGTAGTCACTTATAGTAGTTTTATTTTACTTATTTCTTATTTCAAATAGAAATTATATATTTAGAGATATCACAATATTTCTGTATTTAGTAATATCACAATGTAAAAGAGGTAAGTAGCATGTTATCTTTTTAACAGCTGCTATTAAGTGTAGCACAGGTGTTGCTCTAGATCATAGGTACAATATTTAATAAATATAGGAAAATACACTTCCAGGCAAATCATGGCTATTTAAAATTATAACCCTGATGAGAATATGGTTGACAGGAAAAGGTGCATATTCCTGATCACCCTGACTTCTGAAAGACCTTTGATGCAGCTTTCATAGTTTCTTTGTTGCTAGATTGGTGATACATGAACCAGGTAAGCAGTCAACACTGCAGGTTGAGAATGGCCTGGATTACTGGTCTTACTGTTTGTGATCCATAATACAAAGCCAAGGGAGTGACCAGAAGGCCTTAATTTCTTTCAGCGAGCAATACAAGAACCAATACTGTTTAGCATTCTTTGTTAATTGGCTGAATAATAGTACAGATTCCAGTCTCATCTTGCTTGCAGATGACGCAAAATATTCATGGAGCAATCAATCTGAAAACTTCAGAGCTGCTGCTTAGAGAAATTATCAGACAGAAGCCTCAGGAAGGTGAACACAAAGTCATGCATCTGTGAGGTAACAGCTGTGGAGCAGCTCTGCAGTAATGGCCCAGGGATCTCTGGGAGCTTACCAAATTAGCTGGTCCTAAGGCAGCAGTACACCCACCCAGGCACAGCATTCCCACATTTTTACAGTAGCAAGGATACAGCCAGCAGGTGTGGGGAAGTGATCCTGCACTGATGTTCTCAATGAAAATACTTACTGAAGGTACTTAGTACTGTCTCAATACTATCATGCTGTGCACAGCTTTGGACACCCCAGTATGAGATAGACATTGATGTACTTGAGATAGTGCTGATCAGCATAGCGTGGGGATGGAGGACAGAGTATCCAAGGAGATACTGTAAGGACTAGAGTTGTTGAGCCTGGGGAAGGGAGTTTTCTGGGGAGGAGAGGAGTTACTTTTTGTGTCTTTGTTGTATTTTTTCAGCTTTCCTGAAGTCCTGTGTGATCATAGACAACGTAAAATTGATTATGATTTGTCTCTTAATCTTAGAATCTTTTATAATTGCTCCATTTACGTGTATAAAGATATCATACTTCAGAGACACACTGAACTAACAGTTCCCTTAGACACTGGAAAAGAAAAACCGTGTATGAACTGATGACTTGTCTCTGAGTTACAGTTGTAAACAAGGGCAAGAAAGAAGCTTAACCTGTCTCCCTATTTTTTAACCCTTTGCATAGGCAGGTAATGAGTATGGACAATAGCTGTTGTTGCCAATTTGGAGCTGTTAGTTACATGATATTCTCTGCAGAGTAAGAATTTCTATTTTCTGCTTGGTCATCAATAAAGATTTTAAATATATTTATATACATAAATATATAAATTCCATATATATGCATAAATCAAAGAATCATAGAATCATCAAATCATATAGAAATTTTATATATGATATTTTATAAATATATATAAAATTATATCTATATAAATTTATATATAGAAAAAACAGTAAATGATTCACATTAAGCATGATGAAAATCCTGTTCGTAACACTTAAACTGTGATCTGTTAATGTATTAAAATAGAGGCTTGACAGCATTTTACATAACTTGTAAAGTATCTTCTGAATAGTAGCATGTTTATGTAAATAACATATTCTTGCATGTTTGAAAACAGAACTTCTACAAAGACAGAATTTTAAGTACTTTTGCATGTTTCTGTGAAGAATTTGTTGACAGTTAATAATAACTATACTGTAAATGTGACAAACATGCAAACTACTAAATAAATAAAGCAATCTAAGAACAGACCAAATAGCAGTGATATGTGAACATAATAATATTTTCCATCACACCAGAATAATTGCAGAACATGTAGGAGACTGGCAATTTCTATTTTCATAAGTCCTATGGAGTGGAATTATTGTCTTCTTTATGCAAATGTTGAAGCACAGAAAGAGAAATTAATTTCCTCAGTGTTATACAGAGAATATATAAAAAGCTAGACTGATGCTTTCCCAAATCTGAGATCTTCAAAATGAATCTCTCATTTGTGAAAGGCTGCCAGAAATACAGAAAACAAGTAGTACAAGATCATTACTTTCAATTTCACATAGAAACTTTCGTATTTTAAAAGTGAAAAAAAAAGTAAATAGCTTATTGAACTGGGAATACAGTTTCTTTGTCATATTGTACAGACTGGCATTGTTAGAAGGCTAACGTGTCTTAATTTCATAAGATGCACATCACAAGATAATTACTGATGAATTTGCTATGTATTTTAAGTAATATCCCTGACAGTTTTGTTGATTTTTATTATGAATTCAGGCAGATCTCTATCTGTTCATGCTAAATTGATCTCAGAAGGGCTTTGTGCAGGCATGTCAGTCCTGTTGCATGCAAATATCCTCTATCTAGAATAAAAAACTCGATTTTGAAATTTAATAGAGTGAGTAATATAAACATCACTCCTAATTTGAAATAGTATGCAGTACACAGACAAGAGCTATAGAATTTGTTATTTAAGAGTATTGATATGTATGACAACCTGTGATACAAAAAATGCACAGCATGCCACATAAAACTAACATTAATTGTATTTTGTTTTTAGGATTGCAAACAAGAATGCATTTTCTCCATTTAATTAAATATATATTTCCCTATATAAAGGTTGCTCCAGTTTTCAAACCCACTTTTTACTAGCCAAGCATATGCATTCCTGTTGATAGTTTTCATGTAAAGCTTTTTGCTCTAAGTCAAATATTAATGTTTCAGCTAAAAGTACTCAGTAATTTCCTAGGTAAATATTGGACAAAATGTATTGGTTTGTCCATGATTTTTACAAATACACAGCTTTTCCTCAGATAAGCTATTACCTCTGTCAGTGGAAAAAAGAGTGATATTTGAAAAGGCCATGTTTCACTGTTCCTTCAACTCCTAGGAAAGGCTGTCACATTTTGCAAAATGAGGAAAGGTGGAGGGAGGAAGGAGGGAAGGAGGGAAGGAAGGGAAGAAGGGAGGAAGAGAGAAAGGGAGGAAGAGAGGAAGGGAGGACGAGAGGAGGGGAGGACGGGAGAAGGGAGAAGGGGAGAAGGGAGGAAGAGAGGAGGGGAGGACGGGAGAAGGGAAAAGGGGAGAAGGGAGGAAGGGAGGAAGTGAGGAAGGGAGGAAGGGAGGAGTGGAGCAAAGGAGGAAGGCAGGAAGGAAAAAGGAAGGGAGGAAGGCAGGAAGGAAAAAGGAAAGAAGGGAGGGTGGTACAGAGGGAGGGAGGGAGTAGGAAAGGAAGGAGGAGGGAAGGAAGGAAGGAAGGAAGGAAGGAAGGAAGGAAGGAAGGAAGGAAGGAAGGAAGGAAGGAAGGATATAAGGAAGGAGGGAAGTTAGTTTTGTGATGATAATAAACTGGGAGGTGCTCTTAATTTCCTTGAGGGACAAGAAGCCTTCCAATCGTATCTAGATAGATCACAGCATTGTGCAATGTTTAATGAATGAAATTTAGCAAGTTAAAATGTCTAATTCTGTATGTAGTAGTTTGAACCCAGCCAGGCAGCACGTTCACCCACTCAACCCCTCCTTCCTGCCCC
>NDXB01018095.1:0-14589 GCA_002631895.1 Agapornis roseicollis
CCCAGCAGAGGGGCAGGATCCCCTCCCTGAGCTCTGCTCACGCTCTGGGGGTGCACCCAGCACTCTGGGCAAGGGATTCCCTTGTGATCAGCCAGCAGTATCCCAGTGGAAGGGCAGTTCACCACATGCACATCACCCCACAAAGGCAATGAATTATCCCAGGGTGTTCTCCCCAAGAAGCTCAGCTTGCAAACCCACGTAACCTCCAAGCTTACACACGGCAAAGCAAGCAGCACACAGCAACCAGCACTGAGGGAGCTTCATGACCCACGTCCTGGGGAAGCGGTTTCTTTAAGCCTTGTCCTTGTGTGAAGATTAAAGAGCCAAACCCAATCTCTCGTATATTTACACCTTTGGCTTGTCAAAAGGCAGGGGCAGTCGAGATGTCTTCCTTCAGAGGAAAAAATAAAGTCCTGACTTTTCCTGTTTGGGAAGTGGGCAAGGGGAAAAACACCAGAGCGTGCTGGTTCCAGCTAAACCACACCAAAAACACCCAGACACACAGAGCACAGGATGTGTAAAAATAGGGCTCCTGATTAGATCAGGACAATTTATGAGTCCCACCTTTTTGGCTTGGAGAGGGACTTGTTCCCCTCACCCATCCCAAGCACGTGGGAAAGGCAGCGAAACAGGCACCTTGCAGCGTTGAGATCTAGGAATTATAAGGCACGGTTTAGTTTAGATCTAAGACCTATGGATTTAAGGCATAAAACATGGGTTAGTTAAAGTCTAAGATCTATGAATTTAAGGCTTGAAACATGGCTTAGTTAAGGTCTAAGAGCTACGAATTTCAGGCTTGCAATATGGTTTAGTTAAGGTCTAAGATCTATGAATTTAAGGCTTGAAACATGGCTTAGTTAAGGTCTAAGAGCTATGAATTTAGGGCATAAAACAGGTTTGCTTAAAATCCAAGATCTACGAATTTAAGGCATGTTGCAAAGCTTTAAACCATGGCTTAGTTGACTTTAATGCTGGTCAAGGACAGACTAACATAGCTCCTGTCTTTACAGAAGCCTTTGGGTTTGGAATGAAGCCCTGGTGAGGCACATCAAAAGAACACTATCCAATGTGATCCTAAGTAAGGAAGGATGGACTCCAGCTACACCAATGCTCCCCATGGCAGAGGGTGGGCGTGCAAGCCCACCATGGCTCATGGAGAGATGCTATAGCGCCCGTACACCAGGCACCCAGCACCAGGACTCAGGAGCTCCTGGCTCTGTCCATCTCCACACCATAATCAAGTCCCCAAATCACCCCTCAGCTTTCCCAACCCCTCTTCTCCATCTCAGCTGGGACGGGAGGGATGGGATAAAAGCCAAAGAGCCATCCAGCTCTTCATACAACCTCTCCTCACGCAGTTCCCAAGCACACAAGCGAATGCACCACAGGTCAGTGGAGCAGTGGCACGGAGCCGGCCGCTCACACACGAGTGTCCCTCCACCCATCCCTTGGGAATGGCTATTTTGAGCACATCCAGACGGCAAAGCTCCCAACTGAGGCAGTCTCTTTAGCTGCTCCGAGCGTGAGCTGCTCTGAAAATACCTCCCCCCCATGAAGGGGACGCAGGGAAAAGCACGCCAAGAGCTCATTAAAGAGCAGTGGAAAGCCGGTGGGAAGTGAAAGCCAGGCTTGAGCTTCTGCTCCAGCCTCACAACAGCATGGGGGGGCCAGCAGAGCAACAGCCAGGCTACTGAGAGCTCCCGTGGGAAAGGGACAAGAGGCAAGAGAAGGGTCGGACTGCACAGCACCTGTAGACAAAGGCCAGAACACATGCACATACACAGGGACACGTGTGGGTAGGTATGAGGTTTGTATGTAACAGCTGGAAAGCACAAAACAAGGAGCTGGTGTAAAACTCGGGGTCCAATAGACAGGTAACAGGCCAATGAGTTATGGATTAACCCGATGGATCAGCACTGCAGGGTCTTTAGAGTCACAGAAGTGTTTAGGTGGGAAAAAGCCTTTAAGATCATCAGGTCCAACCTTTACCCAGCACTGCCAAGGCCACGCTGACCCGTGCCCCTAAGTGCCACATTTGCATGTCTTTTAAATACCTCCAGGGCCAGTGCCTGCAGCCCTGCCCTGGGCAGCCTCTTCCAATGCCTGAGCACCCTGTGGGGCAGGAATTGTTCCTCAGCTCCAGCTAAACCTGCCCTGGGGCAGCTTGAGGCCACTTCCTCTTGTCCCATCCCTTGTTCCTTGGGAGCAGAGCCCAGCACCTCCTGGCTCCATCCTCCTGGCAGGCACTTGGAGGGAGCCATCAGGTCCCTCCTGAGCCTTCTCTTCTCCATCTGAACCCCCCAACTCCCTCAGCCCTTCCCCATCACACCTGGGCTCCAGGCCCTGCACCAGCTCCACTCCGTTATCTGGATATGGAATTCAAGGAGAAGCATTCACATGAAGGGCTGGCAGCAGAGATTTAACAATCCAGTTGTATTATATCCAATCTGTAGGCTAATAGCAGAGGGAAGCCATGAGTCACGATGCCAGAACCAAACAGTTCAGCTTGTGTCCAAATCCTCTTGATGGAAGAGGAAACAACTCACCAGGAAGAGGGAAATACTTGGAATGCCTCATTATTGTAAAGATGCAAATAGACTGGATTTATAATGCCTGAAAGCACAAAAAAGTACCAGAATAGAGAGATGCAAGAGTTTGTGTGAGTGAAGGGTCCAGAGATGGACCTGGAGCTGTTGGAGCGAGGGCAGAGGAGGCCCTGGAGCTGCTGCGAGGGCTGGAGCAGCTCTGCTCTGGAGCCAGGCTGAGAGAGCTGGGCTGGGGCAGCCTGGGGGGTGGAGAGAAGGCTCCTCAAGGGGAGACCTGAGAGCACCTCCAGGGCCTGAAGGGGACCTGCAGGGAACCTGGAGAGAGAGGGGCTTGGGACAAGGGCCTGGAGGGCCAGGCCAAGGGCAATGGCTTGAACCTGCCCAAAGAGGGGAGCCTGAGCTGAGCTCTGAGGCAGAAGCTGTTCCCTGGGAGGGTGCTGAGGCGCTGGCCCAGGGGGATGGCCCAGAGAAGCTGTGGCTGCCCCATCCCTGGCAGTGCTCAAGGCCAGGTTGGACACAGGGGCTTGGAGCAAGCTGCTCCAGTGGAAGGGGTCCCTGCCCATGGCAGGGGTTGGAGCTGGAGGAGCTTTGAGGTCCCTTCAACCCAAACCAGGCTGGAATCATACAGATTCTACAACCTCACCAACATCCCCATGCCACCTCCCCTGCAGAGCATCTTTATCCTTCCATTTTCTCCTTGCTCAATTCAAGTGACACATCCTGAAAGCCACAANGAGGTCCCTTCAACCCAAACCAGGCTGGGAATCATACAGATTCTACAACCTCACCAGCATCCCCATGCCATCTCCCCTGCAGAGAGCATCTTTATCCTTCCATTTTCTCCTTGCTCAATTCAAGTGACACATCCTGAAAGCCACAAATAACGGAGCAATAATAACAAACCCTGCCAGAAGGAACACCCAGACCAGCGTGCCAGGGCCAGAAGCACACCTACTGCATTCCCTGCTGCCAAACAGTGGGCAAGCAGACCACAGATCTCACATTGAAAACTTCATCTTCGAGAGAAACCATTCCAAAACGCAATTACCCTGAGCACACCATGCTTTAACTCTGCATCTCTGCCAACGGCACGTCCCTGTTGTTTTCATGGCATTTCTCAGCTTCTGGATGGGAATTCATCTGTTTGGATTATCCCTCCCCACCCAGGAGCTGGCTTCTCCCAAAACCCCTGGCTGATCAGACACTGAACATAAACAAACTGCTCCTTTATTATACCTTTTCTGAGCAAACACAGGGGAAAACCCCTCAAGCTTTGCCAATAGGGATGCGTTCCTGCTGGAAAACAGGAACACGCAGCACGCTACACACTGAAGGACTGGATGTAAAACATCCCATCCACGCAGACACACTGCAAGTAGTGGCCAAGGAGAAAAGGAACACTGAAAAAACATCAGTTTCAGTGGCAAAAGTCATCCCTGGGCATCAGCTCAACAGAAAACAGGCGAGAAGAGCTTTTGTGCAAGGAACCAGCTCCTGTTTCGGATGCACAAGAGTGCTGTCAAGGGGTTTATTGGGTTTCCAGCCTCCAGTGCACAGATGGTCAGGTCACAAAACCCCCTTGCTGGCCATGCTAAGTGCCAGTGATTTCAGCAGGGACTGATGGAAACCGTGTTATCAGCACCCCTGAGACAGCCTTTGGGTCTGCACCCTTAATGGGCCAGGCTGAAGCAGCAGCGCAGTCAGAGAATCCCAGCCTGGGTGGGGTTGGAAGGGACCTTAAAGCTCCTCCAGCTCCAAGCCCTGCCACGGGCAGGGACCCCTTCCACTGGAGCAGCTTGCTCCAAGCCCCTGTGGCCAACCTGGCCTTGAGCACTGCCAGGGATGGGGCAGCCACAACAGCCCCTGCCTGGCTGTGTTTCTCTTTGCCAAGGAGATTGCAGGGATGCCAAGGTCAAACCTTCACAAATTCACAGAGAGCACTGAAGAAAAATACCTTTACATGGCACAGCTGAAGAAATGCTTTCAGGCACCTCATAGTCCTGGGCCTCTTCCTGGATTAAGCTAGTTCTCCCAAGGAATAGCTCAGAAAATAGGGATACTTGCACTGCTGGGAATGCTCAGAGCCCTGCATCTGTCAATTCAGTCAGAGACCTGCAGTTGCCATCCCTGTGAAAAGGGATGGTTCCCCAGAAGACCAAAGCACAGGTTCAGACCTGGAGAAAGACCTATTAAATCACTCCTACGTGTCACATAGGTTATGCAGGAGGATAAGAAACACTCTGGGTTTTGAACTGGCCTTTGCAGGACTGCTCCTTCCACCCTTGTAACTTAACCTACTGCTAGCCTAAGACACAGAAAGCAGCGTTCCCCTCTCCTCCCTGGTGATTCAGTCAAGACTATTCCGCTCCAACATGAAAAAACTCGCTCAGAGCCTTTCAGCAGAGCACATTCGTTTGAATTGATGCATGTGTACTTGAGCAAACGCACCTAAACCAAACAAAGCTGGGGGCAATGCAGTCTGAGCAGCAGCTGCAGCTCCCTTCGGCAGCTTGGCTGCTTTAGCAGGCTGAGAAATCCCCTGCCGGGCAGTCTCGGTGCCCTCCCCACAGCCTCCCGCACTGAGGCTGAGCTGGGATGTCGAGTGACAAAGAAGCATCTTCTTGCAAACACCACTGGACACTTAACAGCACATATTAGGGCCAGAAGCATCACAACATTCAGGGAGGGTATGAGACGTTCAGGCAATCTCAATCTCTAGAGGTGGTTTCCTTCCTCTGGAGCTCTCCTAATCCACCCCATCTTCCAGTATTAACTTCCCTTCTCCTCAGATCCTCTCCCCCCCCTCCCCTCTGCCCATGGAAAGCAAACTGAAGATCCGAGTGTGCCAAGCCTTGCAGCACAGAGGCTGCAGGCAGAACAGCAGGTACACCCCTCATCCTCAAACCCACTGCATATCACAAGCTACCGAAGATGCAAACACAAAAGCAACTGGCTCTCTACAAGAAATCCCCCTTGGCACCACCTTGCAAGTGCTCTGTTCCCATCAGGGCTCTGTTTTGGATTGTATTCTCCTCTTGACGAGGAGCTTTAGTCTTGTATATGCTGCCAGACACTCAAAGACAAGCTATTCATCAAATAAGCATCGCTGGGGTTGCGCCAGGTTGAATCCCAACTTGTGCTTCCTGCTTTTATTTCCAGCTTCCATTTATTTTTCTGTCCTTGCCGCTACTCACAGCCCCTGCGTCCCAGTTTTAGCCACGTGTGTAATTAAATATGGGTTTATTTTACACCTTAAAGACTGAAGGCTTTTAGGACAGCCAGGGAGAAGCTGTGGCTGCCCCATCCCTGGCAGTGCTCAAGGCCAGGTTGGACACAGGGGCTTGGAGCAAGCTGCTCCAGTGGCAGGGGGTGGAGCTGGAGGAGCTTTAAGGTCCCTTCCAACCCAAACCAGGCTGGGATTCTATAACAGGCACTTAAGCACCCATGTCCCTCACATTTTGCCTTTGTAACTCAATTGTCATTCATTGACATTACTTATCATTTCCAATAAAAATGAAAGCACTGCCTAAGCAGCCCAATTGGGATCAGTAAAGCTCAGACTAACCAAGCATCCTACACATTACACTTCTGTAGCAGAACCAAATCTGAGCATCAGCACCAAAAATGCTTAAAAAAAAAAAAAAAACAACCCTGTGTTTATGCTTTTAACCTGCATGACCAAAACCTTGTCCTGGATGAGATGCAGGGACCCAGCCAAGAAACCCAACCTAAAGACATGAGCCTGAAGTGCAAAGATCAACTCCACATCCCAGCTGTAGGCACCTCATGGAATCCCAGCCTGGTTTGGGTTGAAGGGGCCTTCAAGCTCCTCCAACCCCAACCCCTGCCACTGGCAGGGACCCCTTCCACTGGAGCAGCTTGCTCCAAGCCCGTGTCCAACCTGGCCTTGAGCACTGCAGGGATGGGGCAGCCACAGCTTCTCTGGGCCATCCCCCTGGGCCAGCGCCTCAGCACCCTCCCAGGGAACAGCTTCTGCCTTGTATCTAACCTTATATCTTATAACCTTATACCTTATTACACAGTGCTTTGGATCTAGTTGCTAGAAAGCCAGAGTCTGACCTCACCTGTATCTCCAAGAGGCAGATGGGTTTAAGGAAATGAACAACACACACTTGATTCCAAGGTTATTTGCACAGAGCTGGGGAGGAATGAAATGAGATTGTGCTTCCCAAGAGGGAATATTTTGTTCTTAACTTCAGACTTCCATACATTTAGCTTAAAAGATAAGAAGATAAAGCAAACGGACAAAGTGCAAACAACTAAATAGCCAGCAGGGCCATAAGCTGGTTATAAAAGACTTGGTGGGGTTTTTCCTATTACAGCTATTTGTGGCAAAAGCGTTAACTCCCCTAAAGACACACAATAGTATTGGAGGCTTCAGCAAAACCACCAACAGCCCTGAGGCGTTTCACTGCCATCAGTGGATGTGTCATCCCTCAAGTTCCCTTCCAGCACCTATTTTGGAGCTGCTTCCGAAATAAAGCACAGGTCAGGTCATCTGCCACGGTACCAACCAAAGATGTTCCTTTTCAGTTGCTGCTTCCGAATCAAGAAGCAAACAACAGGACCCATATAGGAGTATACAGAAAGAAGTTGTGGATTTAATACATGGTGGTTTTGCTTGCAGCAAGCTGCTCCAATGGAAGGGGTCCCTGCCCATAGCAGGGGTTGGAACTGGAGGAGCTTTAAGGTCCCTTCCAACCCAAACCAGCCTGTGATTCTATGACACAGAGAAGCCATCTACCTGTTAGTACTGCACGGCCCCAACCTGCTTCAGCTTACCAAAACCAAGGCATTCATATGAGTTATTTATCACTTTATTCTTATCCTGGCTCATCGAACCCCACTGCTCAGGATCTCCATCACTGCAGCATTCATTTGTGGTCACTGGAAGGTGCCTGAGGCCACAGATTCCCAGGAACCGTGAGGTAAATCCAAAGCTGTAGCAAAACCCCCAAGTACAGGACAAATTGGAAGACTCCCATTTCCAGCTTGTCTGGTCCAGAACAGAAATGGCCGCATCTCTTTGGGCCAAGAAAATAGCACATTTCAGAGCCAGGCTGCAGCATTTCCAGCTTGCAGGGCAACAGGAAAACAAATACCCTCCCAGGACCACAATGTTCCATGTTGTGCTACCAGTTCACAGGAGGAATCACACAGGTGACCATCGCTGGGTGGCTTTAGCCTCTGTTACTTTCCTTCATAGAATCCCAGCCTGGTTTGGGTTGAAAGGGGCCTTAAAGCTCCTCCAGCCCCAACCCCTGCCCCGGGCAGGGACCCCTTCCACTGGAGCAGCTTGCTCCAAGCCCCTGGGTCCAACCTGGCCTTGAGCACTGCCAGGGATGGGGCAGCCCCAGCTTCTCTGGGCCATCACCCTGGGCCAGCGCCTCAGCACCCTCCCAGGGAACAGCTTCTGCCTCAGAGCTCAGCTCAGGCTCCCCTCTTTGGGCACGTTCAAGCCATTGCCCTTGGCCTGGCCCTCCAGGCCCTTGGCCCAAGCCCCTCTCCAGGTTCCCTGCAGGTGCCCTTCCAGCAACTTGCCTTACTTTTGAGCTCTTCATTACTCAGTAGAGGGGAAAACACACTCCTCACACTCAGCTTTTCCCTTTCTGTTCCTCTTGGATGGCCCACAGAGGGGAAACAAAAACCCAAGAAGTTTGGCTTCCCAGCGAGCCTTTTATGAAAGCCCTGGCAAAGCTCTTAATGTCACTGACAGATTTTAAGGAGGAGATTTTGTCTGCTCACTCTTGTGAGCCTGAGACTCCAAGCAAGTCCATAGTTAAGGCTCGGTCAGAGCCACGCATCCTGCTCCACTGTGTCAGCATCCTCAGCCCCAGCACCAAGACAAGGCTCTCCCCAAGGGGACAGCAGCGAGCTCACAGTTTGGGAGAGACCTTTGAAGCTTGATTTGTCCCAGAAAGGGAGGCAAAGAATTATTTCTGTGCCGAGATGGAAAACTGAACCTCCTCTGGGACACACATGAATCATGAGAGGGCTGGTGCAGGGGGAGCGGTGCAGAGGAGGTTACTGCAGCTCCGCCAGCATCCTCCCCTTCCTGGCGTCAAGAATGCACAGCAGCAACCATGGGGACATCTGAGAGAGCTTTGGTTCCCTGCACACCAACCTGCTCTAGTGGAAGGTGTCCTTGCCCATGGCAGGGGGGTGGAACTGGATGAGCTTTAAGGTCCCTTCCAATGCAAACCACTCTGAGGATTCTATGGCATCTCTGGGTTTTCATGAACACAAACACTTCCTGCCACCCGGACAGCAGCTGAGGAGTCTGAGACTCTCAAGCTCATCACACACCATTGAGCTAAATCCTCATCTATTAATACACCCAAGGGCACATCCTCAAGCTTCCTCCTCCCCCAGCCGGGGCATGCAAGGACGCGTGTGCTCACAGCACTATCTATTGTGTAGGCCACGTCACCACACCCAGAGCAGACAACACAGGGTGGAATCAGCTCTGACAGCCCTGCTCTGACACCAGGAATGGGGCAGATGGGTCAGGTCACCCTTAAAGCTTCTCCCCTTAGCTCATGTGCTCAGTGACACCAACACGCTCACAACACACTGGATGCTAAGGCCAGAAGCAAGCTGTTAAACGGTAAGTCAGGGAACAGGTTGCTAGACAAGAGCTTAAAGTGCCACAGAGATATAGGGAAGAAAACATTCACCCTTTGCAGATTTGGACCTTTCAATAACTGCTGCCTGAAGTTTAATATCCCAAAGGCATCAGCCCACCCCAAAAAGCAGGAATGGGACTAAAACTGAGGATGAACCCTCAGTTTTCCTAAGAGCTGTAGCTGAGAAGCAGCAGGACTTGTTCCTGATGCTCTGCCCCAGCTAACGCTGCTCAGCTCCTTCACATCTAAGTGACTGAAAGAGCACAAATCAGTGTGTGTGTGTCCCGGCCAAGCAAACCATGAGCCCCTAAGGCAAAAGCAGCAGGAGAGAGAATTATCCATCCACTGATTTTCAAAGCCAGAACGGATCTGGAAGCAAAGAGAGGAATTCCAGCAGACAGGCACACTGCGCATCCACACTTGTACGGGACAGAGGGCATCTGGAAAACAGGCTGGGTATTACCAAGAAAACAACTCTTTACAGTGACCCAAAATTGCATCTAGAGATTCTCTTTGAGGATGTTACTGCCCGAGGTGCGGCCACAGGAAATCAAGAAGCCTTGACTCCTATTTTCAGTTCTTCCATGAAGCTACAGCACTTAACCTATGGCGCTGGAGGCAGAACCAGGCCGGCATCCTGCCCAACAGCTAAGCCAGCCCACAGCCTGCTGCCCGACCGCACGAGGCCTGAGGAAGGAGAGCAGACAAAGGCAGGCTGAAGGAACCGCACTGGTGGCAGCACGCTCTCTATAGGAGCCAGTCCTGCGGCTCCTCAATCCCAGTGGGAGTGGGATGAACTCACTCAGAAGCTTGGACACGCTGACTGGGAATGCCGTGAGTGTCACATGCAGGAGGCAGTTGATCTGCAGAAGGGGAATTACAGGAGTGCCAGCAGGAATATAGAGATACCGACCCCACCAAAACTACCATCTGAGTTTATGATGGGTACCACAGAAGCGTGGAATGGTTTGGGTTAGAAGGGACCTTAAAGCTCCTCCAGCTCCAACCCCTGCCATGGGCAGGGACCCCTTCCACTGGAGCAGCTTGCTCCAAGCCCCTGGGTCCAACCTGGCCTTGAGCACTGCCAGGGATGGGGCAGCCCCAGCTTCTCTGGGCCATCCCCCTGGGCCAGCGCCTCAGCACCCTCCCAGGGAACAGCTTCTGCCTCAGAGCTCAGCTCAGCCTCCCCTCTTTGGGCACGTTCAAGCCATTGCCCTTGGCCCAAACCAGGCTNTCCCAGGGAACAGCTTCTGCCTCAGAGCTCAGCTCAGCCTCCCCTCTTTGGGCACGTTCAAGCCATTGCCCTTGGCCCAAACCAGGCTGGGATCCTACGCTTAGAGGAGGTCAATAAAATAAACAGCTGTATTTACTCCAGAACACTAACGCTGTGTTACATACAACAGCCAGGCCACAGGTCAGCAATAACCTATCACTAATACTGAAGTGGAAGATGGAAAACATGATCCCACTTTCTTCAGTGCCTTCTGCAGCACATGAAGAATCCTGCAAGCAACAGGGCACTGATTGTGACTGGGCAAAGCAGAAGTTCTTCTTATGAAACCATCAGCTAACATGTAAAAACACAACAGCAAAGGAGACAACAGTTTCCTTGGGTGGCATTCACACTTCTGATTCACTAGCATGCTTTGAAGGAGTCAGACTTGGTAACCAGGGGGATCTGGTCAGCCGAACACACTCAAATGTTAACAGCATCATTAAAATTCAAAGGGAGAAAGAGATGGGTGGTGTTTCTCTAGGCCGGTGTGTTCTACAGTGCTTGCAGAAGGGGCTGAACATCACGGTGACACTTCGCAGAGGACACAGAACTCTTCACTTGGCTTAACTCCAAAGCAAAAAGCTGCAAAGGATCTCACAACACCTTGTATCAGGTGACAAAATGACAATCGAAGCCCAGTGCCAGCAGTGCGAAGCAGGACACTCCAAGGGCAGGAACAAGGGACAAGCCCTTTATAATACACCAAAGGGCTCCAGGTTAACTACCACCACCGAGGAAGAGACACCAGCAGTATTGTGGCCATAGTGTCCAAAGTGTTGGCTCAGGCTGCAAGAAAAGGAAGAGAAAGCGAAGCAGAGAACATCCCTGCGCTGCTTCACCCACCTCAAGATGTGAATCTGCATCTCAATCACGATGAGCAGCTCTGATCTTTCCAGCATCATCACAGAAAGGTGATAGCTGCATGAGAAAAGATACCAAGAAAAGCAACAGGGATAATAAGCAATTCAAACGAGCTTTACCAGGAGAAAGGAATGAATTGATTAAGAACCTTCAGTTTGGAAGGTGAGAAAAAACAGCCCTTCACTGTAATCCTTTGTGACAGCCCAGACCTTCTCCTAACAAAGAAAACCAATTTGAAACCCTAAAGGATTACACAAGGCGCAATGAAACAGCAGAACTCATCACTGTAAAACGGGAGAGCACAGCAAAATGTTGACAGGACAGTCATGGAGAAGAGATCCGGGGGAAGCTCTTGAATAGAGCTCTATAAACTGTGCTGAAAGCCTCCAAAGTGCTTCCAGTCTCTATTTGCTCTGTATCTCAGTTATTAAGCACCCGCTCCCCACTACTGTCAGAGATGGGACAATGAAGAAGAGAAGCTTTTGATGTGACCAGTACAAACGCTTCCATGATTTCCTCTGCTATTAGGTAGAAAGCACTTCCTCACATCTCTCCTGAATTCCTGCTGCTGCCATTGTAGTCCACATCCCAGCCTGCACAGAGCCATGAAAGAAGAGCTTTCCTTCATCTTCTCAACAGTCTATTCTTCACATGAAGATGAACTGTGTGCCCATCTTGTCTTCTCTGGGTTGAGCAATCCCAGCCCTTTCAGGCCCTTCTCGAAGGTTGCGTTTGCTCTCCCTTGGGAAGAAGATTCAAGCAGTGTTATTGCACTTCCACAGCCATGGCTAAGCAATCATTTTTGCTTCCTTTTAGGACAAAAAGAAACCTTTAAACCAGTAAAAGCGGAATCAGAAAGAGCAGGACAGAAAGGACCGTCTGGGTAGACTTCAATGCACAGGACTCTGCCTGCAAAGGGGTCATCAACCAAACTCCCAAGCTGCTACTCCTGCACACCCTCACAGCCAGCGCAGAGCAGAGCTCTGAAGATGAGCTCAGCTGCAGTCTGACATGAAATACTGCTCACTCATAGAGTGATCACTCCATAAGACACCAAGACTGAGGAGCTGAGCAGCTTCTCCCTAAGATTCAAGGGAAACCTCTCATTTTTGCTCACTACCTCAATGCTATCACAGATGAGGCGCAAGGAGGACAAGCAGGAACATGAATTCAGGGAGCTATTGAGAGCCCAGACACGAGACCACATCCCACAGACCAGGAAGAGGCATTTGATCATCTGTCCTTTCACAGTGATTCATTCAGTTCCAGAAAGGAATTGCTTCTGTGAGAAAGACCAAGCACATCCGAGGTATAAATAATTGAGCAGTACAGGCTTGCAAGCTGCTCCCTTCAGGTGCAGACTGAAATAAGAAGGGTTATGTCAAAGGTAAGGACTCACCATCTCAAAGCTGTTTGCAGTGCTAAGGTGCTGCGGCCAAGCAAGCACCCATAAAGCTGAGCTCATTCAG
Organism: Agapornis roseicollis; assembly: GCA_002631895.1. NCBI lineage: Eukaryota > Metazoa > Chordata > Aves > Psittaciformes > Psittacidae > Agapornis > Agapornis roseicollis. The sequence continues at coordinate 12,800 of NDXB01018095.1, forward strand.
TAAATCCCACCTTCAGGCAGAGATCCCTGATGCTCCTCACATGAAACCAGCCCAGCCCATCCCCTGACACACCATTAACACCAATACCTCATTATTTCCCAGGAGCTGCTGCCACTTCTTCCTCCCCAGCAGAAAACCTGGAGCTGAACAGCACCAGCCCGACCAGAAGGGAATGTTAATCCAATTCAAGCAGTGCTGCAATGAGCTGGCTTTTAAAAGCCACTTAATTATGTACATATGAACAGAGACCCGGGCTCCTCTTCAGGAGATTTCCCTGTCTGGGTGGCAGGAGGATGGGCTGAAAGATGCTTCCAAAGATCCTGTGAGGCTTTTATGAGCAGACAATTCACAGTTGTTACAAGCAGCTTCCTGAGCAAGCTCTGTGGCCAGCAGTTAGTGTCTAGACACTCCATGCTATTTCTTCACTGGGTTGCTATGCTGGCAATTGGCATTTCACACTAATTGACATATGTAAAGCAAAGGACGGGGCTTGTAGAGATGGGACTTGTGGAAGCAAGGTGATGCATGGCATGGCTGAAGGGTGAGAAGTCGAACAGCTCAGGGTGGTTTCAGCTCTGTTACATGAGGCTCTCACCATAGGCAGCCTCAGGGGATCTGCAGATACCGTGTGTGATTTCCAGATGCTCTTCAATTCTTATTGTGCCCAAGGCCTTGGGGAAGCACTTCTTAACCAGCCCAGCATGTACAACAGAAGGTTCACTGCATCCCAAAGGCCATTCAGGATCTCCTTCCCCTCTCCTCACCCAAGGCAGGCTCAGCTGAAGGACAAACCACAGCAGTCACAGCCCTCTACACCAGTAAAGGCAGTCCCTAGGGTGATCAGGACACTGTGCCTTCTTCGTTCCCCCACTCCAAAACACAAACAGGGAAGATGGGAAGCCAGATGCCTGTCATTACTCCTCGCTTCACAGCTGTAACACAGACCATTATCCTCATCTCACCCACTGGAACAGAGATTAGGACCAGCTTGGACAGGCTTCGTTCTTCACACCCAACCCAGATGGCTCAAAATGCTGCTCCTGCTCCTTACTGGGCCATGGTTTCCATGCTCATCCAACCCACCATAAACCAGTTACACTCCCCAGCCCAGTAAAACAGCCTTCTACCAGGTGAAGGAACTGCAGGCAGCTCATGGCAGAAGGACACATCCAAGTTCAAGGACATTAGATGTCTAATAGCACAGTTGGCCCCCAGACCCAGTATCCTGCCACCAAATCCCTTGTGCCAGTCTAGACACTGGGAAGCCACAAAATGAGCCCCGGATGAAGCTGGGGTGAGATGAGCCGGTGGAATAACATAAGTCAAACCAGGTGGGAAAGGGGAGGGTTGTGTTCCAGCACCCACATGAATGCTGTGCCACCCCAACGCTTGGGAAGAGCAAATGGAAGATGGGAAACTGCTTAAGCCAGTTCTGGCCCAGCAAAACACACCCCATAGCCCCAGCCATGAGCAGCAACGTGCGCATCATTGCAGGCAGCCTGGGCAAGCCATATCAGTGCCTGTGACTGTGGACCAGGAACCACACAGCAGGTTAGTGCCTGCTTGGGCAAACTCATTGAGCCTTTATAAACCCAGCAAGATCCAATCTTAACTTCTGCCGCCACTGAATGCCTCATTCCCATCCCCACACAGCCTCTCCTCTGGGATGGAAACAGTAATTGTGCCACCACACAGCAAAACACATTGAAACAGAGCTGTATTCAAGCAAAACATTCTCTAGCTGGCTTATTTTTCCATCCAGATCTGGTTTACAGCCAGGAGGGCTGGTA
>NDXB01018096.1:11198-45525 GCA_002631895.1 Agapornis roseicollis
AAAAAAAAAAAAAAGCACTTTTTTTTATTTTTGGGGGTTTATGTTTTCTAGCATAGTTAAATAACTTTGGAATAATGGTCATTTTGCTTTGTTTGCTGTCTACTTTTTTTCCCTTTCTTAGAATGGAGAAGGACCATCTCACCAAGTACATGTTATTAAGAACATGCCACAAATGGCTAACTTTGTGTACAATATGTATATGCACATGATACAAAGTACACACCACTATCAACAGGTAAGGACCTTTTCACTTGGAAGGTGTGCATTTAAAATAAAATTGATTTTTCGTAAGTGGCAGATGCCATTGAGGTTTGAGTCTGGTCTTCGATATCAAGACTTTTGGATGGTATATTTCTTTTCCTCTGCAGTTCTTATCCAGTGAATCCTGAATTTAATTTTTTTTTCTCTTCTGAGAGGCATAGCTTCAGCCAGATTTGAAGCATTTTGCTACCCAGAAAAAGCTTTGGCCAAGTGGACAGGATACTTACTATTTTGAGGAAGTGCTCTAATTATGTCTGCTGTAAAGAACAGGGGATAGAGAAAGAGGAGTGACACTACTAAAATCTCTTCTTCTTGTAATTGTACATTTTTAAAGTGTGAAAGCTCACACCATTCTGTTAGAAACCCAGCCCTATCATAGAATAGTTAGGGTTGGAAGGGACCTTAAGATCATCTAGTTCTAAACCCCCTGCCATGGGCAGGGACACCTCACACTAAACTGTGCCACCCAAGGCTTCATCCAACCTGGCCTTGAACACTGCCAGGGATGGAGCACTCCCAACCTCCCTGGGCAACCCATCTCACTACCTCCCAGCATCTCACCACCCTAACAGGAAAGAATTTCTTCCTTATATCCATTTGAACCCATTACCCCTTGTCCTGTCATTATAGTCCCTAATGAAGAGTCCCTCCCCAGCATCCCTGTAGGCCCCCTTCAGATACTGGAAGGCTGCTATGAGGTCTCCACGCAGTCTTCTCTTCCCCAGGCTGAACAGCTCCAACTCTCTCAGCCTGTCTTCGTATGGGAGATGCTCCAGTCCCCTGATCATCCTTGTGGCCCTTCTCTGGACTTTGGAGTCAGTTTATCTAATATAGTTGGAGGTCTTTCAACCATGCAGATTTTATGTGATGAAGACTCAGGGGATTGTGCAGTTGGTCACATTCAGATGCAAATGAATAGCCCTGTCAAAACCAACAAGGTCATGAAAAGCAGACGGTAGTCTCTAAATTTTACTAAAAGATGGGTTTGTTTGACACCTTAATCAAGTATGGACCCAATCCTGTGCTAATACCAGTCATTCTTTTTGGAATTCTTATTTTGTCCATTGCTAGCCAAAATTGGTTACAAAACTGCAGCTTTCCTACTGTGGCAATGAATCACATTCTCCTTGCAGGAGAAGCCAAAAAGTGAACAAAAAAAAAAAAAATTTCCAAGGAAATACCCATCCTGTCATTAAATAATGTGAGGTTGCAAGAAGTATGGGGGTTTCTGTACAGCCTGGAGTTGTATAGCTGTCATCCATAGTCTTCAGCCATCTGTATTCTTGGTATTACTTGGTATTACTTTTTTCCAAAATCTGTAATACAGCTACCATTGCNAAAAAATAGGAAAAGAAAATGCAGGTATTAAATTTCTTTTACCCTGTATAGTACAGCATGGTATTTTTCCTTTTCTTTTACGCTGGACTTGAGTAGTAGTCACAAAGCACAACATACATCTAACTGAATCACTGAAGAAGTCTTGAGTTTGTATCAGGATCATAAAGGATCTTTGGTTTTGAAATTCACTTTTTCTGTGAATAGATGGATTATAAAAACCAGTATGGTAACCTCAGAGTCTATAAAAATGCTTTTCATATTTCTGCTGGTAGTCATAATTGCTGCAAAGGTGTGCCTGTGCTTGTCAGAAATTTGTAATATTAGTGTCATCTAATTGAAGATAAGACATCACTGTAATTAAACACTCATGTGAAGCTAAGTTGCCTTTAAGAAAAACGAAACTAAACAATCATCCATAGGAGGTTTATTGAGCTTTCATTTCATTAAAATGCTTCACAGTATTCCAAGGAAATACCCATCCTGTCATTAAATAATGTGAGGTTGCAAGAAGTATGGGGGTTTCTGTACAGCCTGGAGTTGTATAGCTGTCATCCATAGTCTTCAGCTAACTGTATTCTTGGTATTACTTGGTATTACTTTTTTCCAAAATCTGTAATACAGCTACCATTGCTGCTTACAATATTTTGTCAACTAATTTTTGTTGTGAAAAAATACCTAAGCATTGTTTTAAGTGTTACTGGAACTTGTGTTGTTCCACATTTACTTCTATAAGTACAGACAATGTTCACATAGCATTTTATAAGATGTTTCAACGGGAAATTACTGGAATGAGTTGTTGAAAACAGGCTTATTAATGGCCTCAAAAAGCAAGTTAAACATATCTAGGAGTTTGAAATGGTAATAGATGAGATTATGGTAGAATGTGATTGTTGCTCCAAGTAGGGATTTACCATAACCCTATTACTTGTCTGGCTGTTTGGGATACTGTGTTTGATAGCCTTTAATAGGAAGTACTGGGTTTTTAACACCCTCTTTCAGGCAAAAAAAAATACATCTAATAAGACTGTTGTGGGGTTTTTTTATTTTCATATAGGAGTTAAGTGCCTACAGGTTATTAGGGATTCTAGATTGCCTTTTTTCACTTGTCATCTAATGCAAAATCCTAACTACAAGGTGAACAGTTCAAGCTAAAATAGGAATATTTGCCAAAATAGATGCAATTCTATAAACTGAAAATCCTTTATTTTTTAATCATCTAGCGTTTATTGCCCCCACCTGCCATGATTGAAGAACCAGAAACTACTCAAACTCAGGAGTCTGAGATAGAAGATGAAGTGCAAGATATGCAAGAAGATGCAGCAGCAGAAGAAAGTAAGGCAGGAGAAGAAATGATAAAGGAAGGAGAATTGAAAGTGGATGAAGTAGATGAACATCGAACAATGCCAGAACACCCTGGAAGAGACAGTGATAGTGGAGACAGTGAACCTGAGAACGAGACTGAAAAGTGATTCATGTGATATTTGTCCTCTGCATGTTTTGGAAAACGGATACGAGAAAAGACATTTAGGAATAAAATTGCTATTTTTACACACCGACTTTTTTAAATATCTGCTTGTATAATGTGACCTGTTTGGTATATTTTTCACTTTATGGACAAGCGAAGTGTTTGGCACACATTCTACTGAGTTCTTGTCAGTATCAGTAAAGTAATTTGTTTGATGGCCTCAAATGATGCACAATTTCCTGTTCATAAGCTATTCAGTAAAGATGCTTTTTATACCAGTTTTGAATATTTGACCTTTAATTTAGTCACTGAGTTGTCCATTAACTCTCACTGGTTTAAGTATATTCAATACTAGGCAGACACTGTAGTTTCCTTAATATTCTGTAATGGAGAATTCCTTGTGCAGAGCTGTGCTGATATACACTGAGGTGGTATTTTAGGCATAGGCTCGAGTTCGGTAAGATATTTAATAGTATGTCTATGAGAAGTGTGAATTACTGTTTTATTAAATTGTGACCTTAGCAAATTCTCAAAATTCCATAAGGCTCAGGTACTGATAACAATTTCTCATTGTTGACTTCTGATGCTGTTTGTAATTCATAGATGAAGTAAGGATACAGCTTTTCAATAGCACTGCTTTTTAAATTAGTGTTTTGAAATAGATTTCTCTTGCTGTAACAGGACACAGTAATTGCCCAGGATATAGCCAAAGAAGAAGAAAAATTAAAGTAATTCCCTGAATGCAGGATTTGCAAAATACACAATATTGATATTAATGACATCATGGTTGAGTGGTTTCTCTAGGGCGACTTCTGAGTGTACATCTTCCATACAGTAATCAGAGCTAGTTTTTTCCCAGGTTCATTAAGAATATCTGCCAACGTGGCAAATTATTCAATGGTTCAAAGAGACTTTTGGATTTCCAAGTGGATTTTCAAAGCAACAGCCATAGGAACACTTCTTACTGCTGGGAAAACGTTTGGTGCTGCAGTTGTGAAGCTGCCAGAAGGACTTCCTCAATGAATTGACCAAAGAATAATTAAATTGACTTTATAAGCTTTTATTGATAGCACTGAAGTTACTTTTCTTTGTATTTTTATAGTATAATGAGTAAAATAGGAATAGCATAAAGTGAAATGTAAGCCAGACTCCTTGAAACAGATCTGTCGTATACTGAAATCATTCTCCCCTTCAGTTAAATGGGAACTCAGGAGTAACAAATCCTAATACTTGCTGTAGCTACATGGTGTTCTCTTACAGTTTTCATTTGCTGAAATGAAGTTTTCTCAAGCAAGAAAACTAATCATTTGAGCAGAATGTGTGTTCTTTCATTGGTTGGTTTGATTGGAAAGGGGTGTACTATTTATTACCAAATCACCTTGGGAGAGCAAATATTATAGTGTTGAACACCTGGGTGTTAAGTTTCATGCAGTAGGATTTACCTGTTCATGCAGGTTCAAATAATACAGGCCTTGGAGCCACAAGTGTCTAACTCATCTGTGGGTTTTCATCTTTGTTTTCCAGCCTATTTTCTGTAAGTATTTGGGCCTGACAATCATTTATTGTGCTGTAGTATTTTAGGAATTAGAAAAGTATTCTCAAGCTCTGTTTATAAAATGGATAATGTAACTGACAGATATTCTATCAGTAATTAGGACAAAAGTATCCAAAGCCAAACGGACCTGCAAAGACCTTTTTGAGTCGTGTACAGTTTGCAATTAACTGTGAACATACCTGCCTGTGTGGTGATTGTTCCATGTGCATTTCTCTGGTGTACGTGGTCACTTCTGGCTCAGTCCTCGTATAACAACAGCCAAGTATAGAGTCATCCCAGACTTCAGTGTTGCCCTAAAATGGTGAGAGGAATTGTAATGAAGGTTGGTTTTGGCTAAGGTGCAGGAAGAGACAATTGAACCACAAACAATTGCAAAAGCTTGAACACCTTAATACGGAGTTTTCTGAGGGGCCAAGCACCACATGTAAAAGAGATGGAAGGTTTTGTTGAGGCAGCTTGAGCTGAGCAAGTGCTTCATTATCCTTGCTGCCATCTTATGTATGCTGAACTTTGCTTTTTTCAGGGACATGGTAACATTAGGAGAAAACATCTTCTAAAATCTGGAAAATCGTGTTCTTGTAACAGTGGCTGGAAGTTTCCTGGGGCTTTTTCCGTCAAAGCTTTTCAGCTCTAATTTTTGGCAATGAATTTTGATGATCACCAAAATCATCATGATGACTTTTGTCTTTGAACAAAGATGAACTTTGTCTTTTCTACTCAAAGCAGTTTTTGTGTTCTATTTACATTTTCTCACAAGAATAAGTGGGAGAAGTGCAGCAGTCTAAAGCTGTAATTCTGATCTACAGTACTGTTGGATAAGGTAGGTTCTAACTTCCTTCAAAAGAGAAGCAAATATCTGATCCCTTCTCCTCTCCTTAGAATAGACTTCTGCAGTTTCCTGGGACATAGGAAAGATATGAGTCCTGAAAAGTATTTTCATGAGGAGTAGAAGTTAACATTTGCTGACAGAATGGCTTTGCTGACAGGACAAGAGAGACCAGTTTTATTCTCCTAAATCACAGAATTCATTTAAAAGATGACCTAGAGGAGGTGTTGACCACATACTGGATAAACGATGACATCCGATTTTTGTTTCAATAGAATTGTGTAACACTTAATATCTTGTAAAACAAGCAGACAAAAGCAAACATCCTAGTGAGCAAATGAATCATAACCCACAGCAGTCAAGAAGCTGTGAATATCATTAAGACATAAGGCAGTGTAGTTTCCCTTTGCTAAACATGGTAATCCTCCCATTACAAACAAATCAGTAGAAAATGAATGTTTTAGGGGGAGTTCTGGAGATAGTTTTTATGGCTCTTAGTGCTTCCTTTTCTGTGTGGTTTCTTAAATCTAGTTTTCTTACAGTCCTTTCTCTCAGAGGACTGGTTGCTTAGGTACCTGTCAAAAAAAGCCCTGTAACTGTGTAATGTTTATGTGCTGTAGTACTGATCAATACATTTTAAAAGAACACTCTTTCCATTGCAAGTTGAACTTAAAAGACTTTCAGCTAAGCATGCTCTGTAAGGCCATGTATTTTCATAGCTTCTGGGAGATTTCTGAGAAAGCACAGAACTCAAACTTACAAAATGCCAACACAGGCATTTAGAAAATTACTAAGGTGAAGAGAATGCAAGAAAAGAGGGAGAAATGGTACCTGCAATGCTACTCCCTCCCAGTTTGTTAACAGTAATATTTTGGTAGACTAAATACTACTGCTGTAATAAAGAAAGTGATCTTTTCCTATTTCTGTGGTAGGTTAACAAGGAAAGGTTATTTCTCCGGGCCTTGCTCTGGCAAGGGCTTTAGTCTAACCCATATCAGGGATAAGGTAATATGTGGTATTAAAACAAATAGTAAGATTCATTTATCTTCCATTATGATTTTTCACTCACCTTGGGGGGAAAAAAAAAAATAAAGAGCAAGGACAAGGGTCTTTGAATCCAGTAACAGCATTGCCTAAGTGTAATGCAGAGGAGTCTGTTGCTGTACCATTGTGTCTGGGAAACAAGATAAAAATAAAAGCTGAAGAGGTATTTCAGTTACAGCTAAGAAACTTTCCAGAGTTCAAGCATTATCTCTCTGCTTGAGAAACATTATCAGAGCAAACAGTATAATTCTGCATCAGTATCTTAAGAAAATGGAGACCTAAGCAAAAAGTTGAGCCAGCTGCCAGTTACGTAGCTCGTCTATAGATGAAAAACATATACAACTACATACAGTGTGTGTTTGCCTAATGAAATGTTAGAATTTCATGATTCCAGAGAACAGTGTAAAAGAATAAGCTAGAGAGCCAAATAAGGGTCCGAAATATATCAGTCCTGGCACTGCTTGCAAGAGATAAAAAGAAGCCGCCGGTATTGCATTTATCAAGTGTGAATTCCTAAATTGCTGCAACCCAGTGTAAGAGAAGCCCTGGTAGGCATCTAGAGACGCTTCAGCATCCTGCTGTACTGGCCTGACATCTCTTGTGTGTCAAGAGCACTTATTTTTAGATGGGACAGTCATTAGGGACATAACATACCTTAACAACTGTAAAGAGGCAGCAGAAGTGAATAGGGAGAAACTCAGTATTCTGTTCTGTTCTGATTTCAAACCTTAATCCACAGCAGTATAAACTTGCCCTGTTTTTTGAGTCATTTTAGGCAGCAGCAGCAGCGATGTCCTGTCAGGCAATGCTGTGTTTTCTAAAATGAGACGTACCATGTTTTGCATGCTGAGTCAGAGAGGGGAGAAAGCACTTCACCAATAATCCTTCGGTGCTGAGGACACATGGAAGAGCACTGAAACAAGACTCACTGGGAAGAAGAAAAGCCCAGCTGCAGAAGTGTCCTGCTGCCTGTCACTGATCACATCTAGAAACATCATCAAGTAAAAACAAGTAACTCCTGTACTGTAATGTCTGTAAACATTACTCAATCTTTGAATAGAACTTACGCATATCCAAACATTGCCTCTGGATGGCTCTGAATTAAAGCCTAATAATGAACAAAGATAAGAGGAGAAAATGGGTTTTATTATCAAGCAAGATATACTTAGAACTACTGTTCTTTTACTGATAGAAATCTTTATTGAAACTGAAGTCTCTACTAGCAGTTTTGTACTTTCATACAGATACTAGAGGAGAACACTACATATCCACCTTCTAGGAAATGGTTAGTTCTTATTTTGCTGACTGGCTTTTACTGGTACCCTACTTGTTGGTCTGGATTTTCTCATCTCTGCCAGTGTGTAGTAGTAGAAAATCATGTGGAGTGGAAAGCCATAACACATGGCATCCTGGTCAGTTCTATTTATAATAACATTGTATCTAAAATGTTGTAATTAATGTGATTTACATAAACCTTAAGAGATTCTCAGAACAGCAAACAAGTTAGGGAATTAGGAAACTTTTGTGGGGTGTTTTAGGAAATAATGTGATTGTAGAGTTCATGACAATTTTCCCAAAGTAGCGCTTTTCCAAAATGTTAGTTAAGTGTTGCACTTCAGTATCATAGTTAAAAATAACAAACAAAACTGTTCAAGCACTTGGTTTAGTAATGCACTTTTTCCTTGCATAAATTATACATTATTCGAAAGTTAAATAATGAAACAGGAAGTAAAAGGTAAAATATTCCAAATTAAAAAATAAAATCAGAGACCTACCCCCCAAAAAACCCAAAGTCTTTCAGTGTTTAAAAATTATGACTTTTTTTTTTTCTTCTTCTTTTTTGTTCCAAACCCCAGGAAATCTTAAAATTTGCAATGTCAGACGAAATTCAAACTTGAAATTCTGAGTAGCTCTGATCAGGTATGTTCAGATCTTGAAAGTAAATGGTACTTCCAGCAGTACCACTTGAGTTCCAGTTTTGAAAACTGACCAACCTGCCCACAGAAGTGAATGATTCACTATAGCTTTTATGGAGTTCAAGCTAGTTAAGTTTTCCTCAATGTCTTGCTTTCCTATCCTGGTACAGGATGTAGTAACATACTATTTCTTTCCTTGTACAGACTGACCATGTTTTAGGCACCTGCAAGTTTTACTCAGGGCTAAGAAATGCTCCTGAGTAGCTCATTAGCTTCAAAGGCTTCATTCTTTACCTTATTTAATTTCTAATGTACTATGAACTAATCTTGCTCCTTTATATACAGATACTTCAGTAATGGGGCAGTTGTCCCAGATTTCTCCCTGCAGTGTTCAGTCACCAGCATTCTGTCAGTCTGAGCTAAGTGATGAGGTACTGAGGGCAGCAGCAGTTCCTGACTCATCTTGGTGCCCAATCCTATGCACAGTACCTTCTGTAACTCTAAGCTGAAACACTCATTTCAAATTGGAAAGAAAAAATGAGCAAACACCGCAGGTTTAGTGTTTTAAACTTCATTTCTAGAAATGCAGATGTTGGTGGAAATAAACAAGCACACCTTGTGTAGTAGTACATTTATGTAGAGAAAATTGATTCTTAAGGGAATGTCTTCTGTAATCGCAAACGTGATGTGCTTAATTTTGTCAGTATGAAACCTGCTACTTTACTTAATATAAGGTAAAGCATATTCTGTGAAAAAATAGTTTAAGCCAGGACTTAAAGCTTTTTTTTTCTATATACAGAAGTATGAATGAATATATACTCATGCTTTCTCCCTATGGGAATATAGGAGAAGTCTTTCAATGTAAGCAGTGTAATGCCCTTTAAGTGGTGGTTTGGCATCTAATTTTTCCAAAAAGGGTTTGTTATGTAGATTTAAAGTTATTCTATTTGGATTTATTTCATTAAATTTAGAAAAGATGCCTTAGAGTGTTCCAATGTGGTGGAATAAAGAGTTGATGAGAGTTATTTCTATTGCTCCTGTACCATGGAGGAGAAGGCAGTCCTTCTCCTAGGTTTCTGAACTCTGCCAGCACAGAGTATTAGAGGACAGCATGTTCCAACCAAGCTAATGAGGGTTTGGGTCAAGAATTTATATCTTATTCTCCCTAGACCTTGGCTAAAGATACTAAGTTTTCATACATATAAATAAAAAGCTGTCCTGAAAATTGCCATCCAAACTTTTATATAAGGGTTGGTATAACTGTGGGTAACTGGGACCTGGAAGGCAACAGGCAGAAACTGATGGGGTCATTAGGTCAGGGGTGCAATAAGCATAAAGAGCATGAGCAGATTCTGAGGAGATAACCAGTAATGTCTAGGAAGATTTTTTTTAGGTTAACTATAAATATATCTCCTTTGATTAACTATTTTCCCAACTGGCACCTGTCTCCTCCTTAGTCTGCCATTCTCTTTTAAGAAGGGAGGGAAGCAACTGTCTTCATGACTGTTACCACACTTCATGCCTGCAGAGCAAATCTCTCTTCCTTAAGTCAACCAGAAAAGCCTTAGCGGGAATCTTCCCCTACCTCCTGTCTTCCAGGTGTTCACATTGATATTGTGGGCTATCAATATTTTAGATATCCTAGTAAAAATTACTTAAAATAGGGGCATCATTCAATAGAACAACAAAAGCGCTACTTCCTTGTCATGTTCTATCTTGAAGCCAGATTCAGGACATCTTGAATACATTGACAACTGAGATGTTTGAAGACAGTTTTAATTAGGTATTTAAGTAGTCTTTTATGAAAGGCAATCAAAAATTGATCACTGATTTGCAATATTATTCCAGTGAGTGCATGTTCAGAGTGAAGACTAGCCTGTTTGTGTTCTAATGGAAGAAAAAGTAACCATCTTCAACTGAGTGCTAAGGGCCTGGGCAGCAAAGTCAAGACTGAAATATATTGCCACTGTTTTCCTATGTCCTGAGCAGCTTCTTTATTTGAATTAATTCTTCTGCTTAAGTTGTCTGGGTGTTTAAAATTTCATCTGGCAAGCTGTCAGGCTTGCCAGCAGCATTCAAACTGTGAATATCTTGACATCTGTATACTTACATTTTCAACCATAATATTTGTTTAGCAACTTCAGGGCTGAAAAAAAGTTATGAAAAAGCCCCAATTATTCATATACACTGTGAAGAAAATGTTGACATGACTCAGGCATAATTTTGACATAATTCAGATCACCATGTATTTATCTTAACTCTAGAGATGTTTTGTCAAACTAAATGCTCAAATCAAGACATATTCTTTGAGATATCTAGGTAACAAGAATGTTACTTAGAATATCTTCTAGCATTTCACTCTGATGTGATTTAATGTAGCTTAAGTGGATCTTACCAGAATTTTCTGAAGCATAAAAATGTTGAATTATAAAAAGTTGCCTATACAACAGCATTTGTAAGCTGCCTTTTTAAAAGAATTACCAAATGTGGTAACAGAAAAATACACTGAAAATTTGTTTTCCAACAAAAAAGATGGAAAAGACAAAAAGATGGAAATTGCAGGATTCGTGGAGTATCTGGAGTGCTTGTGTAACTGACACAAAAAGAAACCTTCCCATAGGAATCTGGGGACACATTTTCCTCCCTGTTTGGTTCTGTGCTGTGTCTGTTGCATGCCTGTTCAAAAATGCAGTCTTTTCCAGTGGGCAAAGCAGAGTTTTCTGTGAGATAGATGTGAAACTTTCTAGCCATCGCTATTTCTCTATCCCTGTCATGGAAGGAAGGGGAAAACATTTTTAATATCTCTAGGATAGTCCAGGTCTCTCCTCCAAAACATGACATGAAGATGCATGAGTGCCTGTCTTCAGTTTCCCTGCTTAATAGTTACCATATTAACTAAAATGCTGCTGCCAAAACCACAGCCAGAGCTGGAAGCTGCATCTTCAGCTCTGCAGCACAGGTTACGTTCCATGTTTTACCAGGGCAGCCGGCAGCTCCCCTTGGGTTATGCAGTCTCCAGCTGATGCTGGTGACTTCAGCACACTTCTGTCCTTGCCTGGCAGCTCCAGCCAGCCCAGCCACCCTCTTGTCACTCCATGAGCCAGCGCAAAGACAGTTTCTCCCACGGCTGCAGTTCTACAGGTGTGAATGTGAGGCAGCGCCAGGCTGAAGGTGCTCATTTAAGAGACTTTTGCTGGCTGCAGCAATCCCTCCGTTCCTTGCAGCCCACCCGAGATCTGAGGGCACATCTGTAGCTGTGGGCATGTCTGTGTGTTGGTGCAGTGAGGCTGGTTCTGTTCAGGCAATGAAAGAGGAGACGAGGGCTTTTGGTGAAAAATATTCACCTCACTTTCCTGCCTGGGGGAACACCTAGCAGAGAAAATCTGATCATTTAAAAAGCCATAGAGTTGTGATGTAACGGTAAGGCTGCTTTCAGTATATTTCTTCTGACTTACTGATAATTGAGCAATTTCTATACTTTTCCGTACACATAAAGCAGCATAAATTGAGCTAATAAATCCACACTACCTTTTCCCTGAGCCCTGCTATAGTCTTGTTTTCTAAACAGGAACATTGAAAGTAGTGTTAGTACGTTAGTATGAAATATTAGTGTGATTAGTATGAAATCAGTCCATGAGAAACACTGTCTTGGTAGAGTTATATCATTCAGGAAAGCATATTTTCTGCTCATATTTTAAATGTTTTGTAAACTGAGCTTTGTGGCATAAGTGGAACTGTTTAGGCTGTCCATAGACCCAGAGCTAGTTATTTTTCATGATGTTGTTTACTCTGTCATGATTTTAAAGTACTGCCTGCTGTCGTGTTCATGTATTTTATTAGGGTCTGAATTAGAGCAACCCATTTAACTCAGTAATTCTGTGCCACCTGCAGGGATTGCTCATTAAGCTAACTAATACTGCTTTTCACTACCCTAGCTTTTCTTTTTTTCTTCTTGATGCTCAACCACTTTATCACCTTCCATACAGGGCTGGCTAACAGCAGTCCATAGATAATGAGGGTGTGCATAGTAAATACTTGGGTTTTAATTTTAAAGGAAATTCTTGAGGAATTTGTATTTTGATCATGTAATCTCAATTATAAATTATGAAAAATAAGAACTGTTTTAGTATTTTAGTAGGATCAATTAATTTTTCCATTGTTAGAGTTTTCTTGGTTTATTTGTCTGCCGGATGTCTCACAAGACTAGCAGAAAATGCTAGGTTATGCTTTGGATCATGTAGTATTTTCATACATATATCTGCAATTTTCCAGACTGCTGAAAGAATGAACAAGGTGGAAATAAAATGCTCTGACAGCTCACAATGCATCTCAGTCATTGGGGAGATAACTGTTAATAGTCTTGCTGGATAATAGGCTTGATGGATCTGTTAAATAAAGCACATAGTCTCAAAGCTCAGCACAGGGAGATGGTGATAATGAAAAGAACCAGCAGATATGTAAACTCAATTAACCTAATACTAGTTGTGTGCCACCTGTTCTCATTAAGCCAGAGAATAAGCAATCAGAAGTGTCCTTCTTAAATTGCCTATTGACAACATGAGAACTTCTGCAGATTTATTGGACTAGCTGTAGTCTGGACCTTGGGATTTTCTTCATGTGTTATATTCCAAACATTAATTGTATTCTTCATCAATAGCCATACTTTCTCATGTACTGAAGGAACATTGCAACTTTGTAGATCTATGTCAAAAACTTGCATGCAAGTCATCCTAGCCTAGGAAACTACTCCTTAAAGTGAATCTGATATTTCCCTCTTCCCTGGGAAGTTTTCCAGGAGGCATGTGTGACTCGGTATTTGTTACGTTCTACTTCTGTTAAACACATGAAGCAAATTTTTCTTGGGTGAAAGAATTTTTTCCCCAAAAATAAAATTTTCAAACAGAGTTCTATCTATATATTCCTGTTTAGGCTTGCAGTTAAAGTTAACCCTTCTTTTCTGTGTTACTGTGTTTCAGATGGCAGACTGCAACTGCTTGGTGTGGAGATTATTCTGGCTCATTGTGCTGGTGTTTCTTGGCTGGCCCACAGGAATAGCCTTGTGTGCCCTCTATAGATTCTTTTCTCCTCTCACTACTTTTAGGACTAGATGAATTAAGCAAAGTGTTGCTGAAGGGTGTATGTCTGGGGAGGCAGCATGCTCAGAATGTGTGCAATGGCAAGCACCTGTGTTAAACGATGGAGACAGCCCTGAATCAGACAAGCATTCAACTCTGTGCTGCTCTGTTAATTTTTCAGTTTTAACCAAACTTTCAGTTTTTAACCATTTACATTTCTCTTGAGCATGTCTAAGAAACCTTAACAATCCAGAGGTTTGTGTTCTAAAATATATGATGAAAGTTGTAGCTACTGTTTTCAAAATAAGTAATGATACCATGTGCTTGGAGAAGGCAGCTATGTAAGCCTCCCTCGGGGTTTGAGCTGTGTCAGAATCAAATTAAATAGTCGTAGGTACTGTTTAGAGGTGGAATACACTTTCTGGTTATGATTAAGACACTTGTAAAGAGTGGATACTGGACTGGAAATTGGCTTTTGTGAATAATGTTCTAATCTACAGTGCACATTGCAGAGTAATAACAAAAGTGAAATTTTGATCTGATGTCTTTACAGTATGTATTTTTTTATACAGATATTTCAGTGCCTCTTTAGTTCCTTTGCAATAGACTTTAGAACTTTTGTGCATTAACATCTCATTTGTATTAATTTCCGATGAAGAGCAGTTTACCTCACTGGGAAAAGAAGGTGGCATTATGATGCTATATGCTGTCCTACTGAATATCAGCTTTCTGGGTTTTAACCTTCCCAGGATGTTTGCACAGATTGTGTCATGCTTGCAAAGTCAAGTACCCAAAGTCAGGAACAGTCCTCTAATGATTAACTAGAAAGTAAATGACTGCATTTGTTTTCTTTAGCATGGGTCTTGGCATCATTCTGGGTGTGATGCTTTGGATTTTAATATCATCAAATATATTCCAGAGCTTCTCATATATGGATATCATCTTGTTCTATAGAACCCTTGGGAAACTCTGTGGTAAAGAAGGCTACACCAACATCCCTGAGGAAATCAGTCAGTCTGTCTTCCCTAGCCTACAGCTTAGACAACAAGCTCTATGCAGTTTACAGAACTTACAGACAGCAATTATTTGTGCTGAAGGGGAAGAACAGGTACATAAACAGCCCCAAAATATCTCTCATTTTGCGTAAGCACTAATCATTGGGGTGTAGCAAGAGATCCAGTATTGTCTATATCTAGCCATACTTCTTGTAGGAGCTCCTGCCTAGAATTTCCTATAGCTTTGTTCTAGGAGGTAGGGATATGCCTTCTACAGTTGGAACACAGGAGGATTCTATGTGCTATTTACCAATAAGCTACTGCTATTAAAAAGTCATTGTAAAATAAAGTTGGCCATAACTGAAGTATTTTTTTGTTTCTTTCAATGAGAATTGCAAGGAACTTGAGCCCTTAGAAAGTGTGTGAATGTAGACTGGTAAGAGAGGGCATCTAAGCTTTGGAGACAAATGGTATTTCCAAAAGACCACTGTCCTCATTTGTCCTCAATGAGCAAGCATCATCTTATGCTGAATTAGGTGATGGTACAAAGATGTTTAATAGTTTAGAGGATAGGATCAGAGGAAACACAACACTGAGGTGATTCACTGCTTGGGGTTTATTTTTTGCTGATTCTGGTCTCTGAAACATTTAACTTCCCCTGTGAGTTAACACTGAACTCAGGAGCTGTGAATCCTTGCTAGAGCAGAGCGGGCAGCTAAAACTTAGGCATTAAACATTCATCTCTCATGCGTGTTAATCTAGAAGATGGAAAAATCAGATTTAGATTGACCACAGTGTGTGTTCTGTATACAGAAAATAACAGAAAAAAATGAAAATAACAGAAATAAATGTACCCAAACTCAAGCCGAAACCTAGCATGTGGCTCATATGATAGACTCCCTGTAAGGAGCCTTCTAAATGCTGGAACAAAAGAATATCTTTTATACTTACTCAGCAGAAGCAGAATGACACGGATTCTTTCTCTTTTCTCCCTCTCTTAAAGCTCCACAATAATCAAATGGAATTGAAACAAGCTTCTGAAAAATCAGATTTCGTTAAAAGCTATTTTTGAAATACCTGTCTGTGGTAACTTTTTTTTTTTTTCTGCATAGAATTAAGCTTTCTGAAATCAATGTTACATTGTCTTCTCAGCCATAAAAGTGACGTCCAACCGCATTCGGAAGCTGGTAAAATGGAGCCTGGAATGTACAAACACTTTTTAGTTACTGCTTAAGCCTCACACCTACATTCTGGGTGTAGCATTAGTGGTTTTGCTTTTCATTTTGCTTCTGGTTGGTACCACAGAGAACCTGTTGTGTCAGGGCTACGTCCACGACCCTGGGTCCCAGAAGGATTTGTGAGAGATACAATGGGAGTTAAACGCCAAATGATCTTTATGAGCATCTCTTTCAGCTGATCTATCCTCGCCATATCTCTCAAATTAGAAACTGGGAGGTGATTGCTCAAATCCTTTTAGACTGCAATGAGTCTTGGAGTCCAGCAAGAGAGAGAGATGTGAATGTTGGCCAGAATACCCTCCATTCTTCCCTCTTTTCTTTCAAACCTAATCTAATTGTCCATCTTTATTCTCCTTACATCTTTTTTCTTTTTTTTCCTATTTTTGCTGCTTTTTTATTTAATTAATCATAATTTGCATCCTCTTATTTTTCCTGTGAGATTTTTTATCTTTATTTGATTTAGGATTTCATTTATTGGTTTTATTTTCCTTCATTATGTTTTCCCCTTTATGTACTTTGTTTTGTTGAATTTCCTTTTGTATTTATAAAGTTGATTTTATGCCTGACCTTAACTGCTGTAGAAGTCCTTGTGCTGAGTATGTCTAAAGGGGCTGTCGTGTTTTTTGTTTGTTAAACCTTAAGTTAGTAAGTTCACTTGTTCAGCCACCCTTGATCAGATTTTGGACTGCATCCTATTTTTATTGTTGACCTTCAGCAGGTGGTCTCCAAATTTTTTTGAATGTACATCCTATCAGTACCCCCAATATACATGTATTTATTCATGTATAAATTATATACAGTTAATACTGTACTAACACATTCTGTATGTTATACACAATGATAGAAATTAAAAAGAGAATGAGATAAAGATGAAAGAAACACTATTTTTAAAAGGTTTTTTTTTGTAATTTTATTTATTATTTATTAATGCTATGAAAAACACTTTTCTCCTCCACCCCAATGTATTGTCTTGTGTAGCCCTTGGGGTTCATGCACCCCACTTGGAAATCATTGTTCTAGATATTCCCAAAACAAGCATTAGTACCCCAAAATACACTTCTTCCAAAGAGCACCTGAGTTCTATATATGTACTTAGTTTGTTGACATTTTTTCCGTAACTGATAAAAGCAGATTTTGTAATGTCTCCATTAAAGCTAGCACAGCAACAGTTGGTTGAAACAATAATTTCTCTGATTAATCTTCCTCTTCTTTATTTTCTGACTTTTCTTGTATATTTTTTTCCCATCCTTTTAAAGTAAACAATAAAATTCATTTACAAATTGGTCACCCTTTTATGCAAGCCCATATACAATTCTGCTGCTAGATAGAAAGAATTCCTGTTACGTTTTAAACCAGTCTAAGCTCCCTTCATTATTAATGCTGCATCAGAAGTTCTTTTAACTTTGTTCTAACACAAGTTCTTATGCAGTTCTGTGCTAGTATTGGAAACTATTTTGGTCTGTATTGCTAGTGTGTAATTCTACAGTGAGAAATATGTCCTGTTGGTTATAGATCTTGATTCTGAATGGTGACACACATTTGAGGATGAGTAGCACTGCTGCACTTTCTTCCTCTATTCTGTAATGACAGGAACATAAAAAATATCTAGAATCTCCCACGAGAAATACAGAAAGTGTTGCTATGTAAGATGTGGTTTTATAATACTTTAAAATTCCTTTCATGCCCTGCAAGCATAGTGATGCATGACAGATAAGAATTGACACAGCCTGATGTATAAATAAGCTATAAATGATCATATAAATTATATGCATTACAAATAAAAGGGCATTCAAACTAATGATTATGCAAAAGCAATAACCTCATGTTTAGCTTTATTGGAATTCTATTTGCAGACATATTTACCCAACAGTCACCTTTGTAGCATTCTTTTCCCTGACTCAGATTTTTGTGGTACTATGTAGGACCTAGATCTTTTCTTCTTTTTAGAGTTCACCTATCCAACGTGACTTTTTCCCAGGTTAAGTAACTAATCTACCTATGACATCACATTAGTTGTTTTGGCAGTGATGACATTTTTATATCCAACTGCATTTTCCTGCCAGTTCCAGAAGCAGGAAGCAAAACACGAGTTTATGTAAAGTTGTGATTTTCAACCCACGTATGTTTCTGTGCTCATTTGAATTCCAAGACTGTCTTTTTTTCTTTTCTTTTGAATACTGCCCAGATATTTTTCCTAAAGGTAAACACTTCCAGATTTAATTTCCTTGTTAATAATTGAGCTCAGAATCTCTCTCATTTGTGGCTTCAGCTGGGTATAACTTTGCTGAAACCAGCAGAACTTCACAGCTTTCAGGCAGATCAGCCTGGAGAATCTGACTGAGCAAAGCAATTTCTTCATCATGACGACTACTTGATCTTGTTATATTAATCTGCAAAATTGCACACCCCAAAACACCAGTAGGAGTGGGGATGGTAAGTGGAAAATTTGAGGACTACTTAACTGATGCTTAAAACACAGCAGTGGTACTTCTAAGATGCATGTTTCAATTTCATGTTTATCGTTAAGTCAATTAATCTGTACCTCATTGTCTTGTGAATAAAAGCCTTGCAGGATTTTTTTGAGTTTAAAATTCACTAATAAATATGAACAACTTAGTTATACCACATTGGAAGGCCTCTAAAGAGCTAGAAAACTACTAGTATAGATGCAGGTTGTTCACTAACACAAGGCTAACTACAGTACACATTCTAGCTTTTTCTCTTAATGTCTCAAGCTTTAAGGGCTTACTTCGTTTATATGCTTCCAGCCCAACGACCTAATTTTCAGAATATGCTTAGACAATAATTTTCAGTATTTATCCTATTATTTATTTAATCCTGAATCTATTTTATGCTTGTATAGAATTTCACCTGCTTCCTGGTACTAAAGAAATCAAATCAACAAAACGTTTCAATCACTCAGTTTAATATGAATGATCCAGTTCTTGCTGGGGTTTGAACTCCTGCAGTGTCCTTCGAAGATGACAACCTGAATTAACAGGTTTTAAGGTACACAGTGACTCATAATTAAAGGCTGAAGTAAATTTGTTAGTTATAGTTCTACCAAATAAATATTTCTTTATCCATGGATATTTATGTCTTCTATTATCTATAGATAGTTGTGTCCTTAATTTCATGGAAAAATGATATACATAGACAACTTTTCCTGTGCTTATTCCAAAGCCTATAAAGTCAATGAAAGTTTATTAAGTAGTTTGGTGAAGTTTGTATCAACTCCTTAAGCTTTCTTCTAAGGATTTTCTCTCAAGCATATAATAATTTTTCTGAACTTGCTGTAGTTAACTCCCTTTTTTCTTGCACTTGGGTACTTAGAATTCCCTACAGTATCACAGGTGCAACAGTTTCATTCTTACAGCATCCATTTAGATATTTTTACCTTAACTGGCCACAGGGAACCAGCTTGACCATCAATGAGAGAAAAACAAAACAGTGCAGATGAGTCCTACAGAAGACAAAGTAGTTTCCTTCTGTTTCCAAAGGCTTTGACACAATTTACATTTCACAAGAGATTTGCCTTTAAAATCGTGTAATTTTTGAAAGCACCATGGATTTTAATTGCTACTTTAAGAAATACATATGTAATGTGCCAAATGTAAGGAAGTCTATAGCTGCTGCAGTACCTAGTTCTTAGTTGTCTGTCACTCAGACAGGAATCTAGAAAATTTGCATAGGACTGGTGTAGGTGTGTAGGTACCACCTAAAATGCATGAGATTATTTAGGCACTGGAACATTGAGATAACACACAGGAAACACTAAATCCTGCAATGTATCTGAAACTTCATTCCTTTCTGGAGTTAGTGTGCTTGAACTGGAGAAGCTAGGAGGTAGATGCTCTGTTTGCCTGGGAGCCAGAACCCAAAATCCTTGTAGAAATTGTGAGCATCTTCTTGAGAAGCTAAATAGGACTTACTCTTTATTGTTTCTTTTGTCAGGTTTCTTTTTATGTGCCACCTGGGCGTGAAAAAGGACATGGAGGTAGAGGAGGATATTCCTTCTTGTTTTTATTACAGATTAGAGTTTAGAGTACTCTGCTGGGATGTGAGATACAAGTTTAATGCTCTATTCAGCTCTTAGCATCCTAAGCACCATAATGCCTTTGAAGCTTAACAGATAAAATTCTGCCTCATTCTGTTGCATGGGTATAAAAAAGCAAAAGGAAAGAAAACGAGATGAAACATGACTCTGCAATCTACTAGCTCTTCTTGACTGAAGGTATCCTGGGTATCTGCTTTCTTTCTTTAACCCAATGCCCATGTAAAGCCTCTGTGAATGGTGGTGAAGGGAGCAGAGGCAAGTACTATATTGGCTAGAAAAGCAAACAGTAACAATGAATGGGTAGTGCAGCCAGCAGGATCAGCAGGAAGGCTCTTGGTATGGCCCCTCTACAGCAGATGGGGGATCCTGTGGCAAGTAACACAGCAAGCAGGGGACAACAGGGCTACAGGTGTCCCACCAGCCAGGTCCCAGTCCCACAGTGCCCAAATGAGGCAAGCAGGACAGGTCTGGAGGTGGTGGCCAAGACCAAGCAAGATCAAAAGGCAAGATCATGGTGGTGAGGCAGGTCTGATGTCAATCTGGGAAGTCAGTCTACAGAACAGGGTTCAGATCCATGGGTAGGCATCAGGTCCATAATGACAAGGCTAGGCTGAGATGTCAAGGTTCAGAGGGGGGTCAGGAGCACAGCTAACATGGGGTCCTGGGCTGTGGGCTGGCTGAGGGGAGCCCCTGGGTAGGACAGGCAGGGACAGTCAGGGCTGTGGTGCCCTCAGTGCCCTGGCAGATACAGTGTCCAAATGTCATGTGGTTAAACAAAGTTAAATAAACATGGGGTTTTTATTCCTTTACTCTGTCAGTCAGCCTGAATATAGTCTGAATCCTTAGAAAACTTGGTCCTCACTCACTATCTCTATTGGAGGATAATGTCAATACCAGCCCATCTGTGTGCCTCTATCCTCTATTCAGGATGGCTGATTTGAGACTTAGCAACCTCACTCAGCAAGTATGTTCTCTTTCTTACTGATTTTTAATGAGTTCCTTGTTTGAGGGCCATTTTTTCTCATTCTGAAAGACAGTATGCTGTATTTTAATTTTTCTGCATGTCAAGCTTTGTCAAGTGTCTGTCCAATACCTTGGCCTATGCAAGACACTGTGCAATGGGAAACATTTGCTTATCGTAAGAGTAATTTCTCTGAGGGCAACTGCATGGCCTGATATTTTTGATACTATTTTGCAAAGTAGGAAAACATCAAGATTTTCTTTGTGGTGACTGTCTTTGGTTGTGTTTTGTGTATTATTTTAGAAGAAATTTTATGGGAAAAGAATTGCTTTATGAACCATCAAATTGACCTTTTTTTCCCTGAACATCCACTATGCTTAAGGCAACAGATTAAAACTCTGTGTTCAGCAACATTTTTCCCAGTTGACTTAAATGAGGAACTTTTGCCAATGAGATTTTACTGATGCCATCTGGTACTTCCTCTGATCTTGAATCACAGAGATTTTAGGTAGATTACCTGTTCCTTAAATATGCATTTAACCTTTCAATTTTAACCCTCTTTTGAAGAAGTTTTGCAGGTTTTTGTAATGATTCAAATCCCCACCTGTGATGGATCATTGTTCCCAAGTTCAGGACAGTTTCTCTCTGGCAATTCTTTACAGAAAGAATGACAATACACAGAAATTTAAATTATGTCATGGAGATGTTTTAAATGGAAGGGTACATAGTTGCTGTTTGCTATTTATCTGCAGGGCATGTTGAGCAGCTTTATACAAAACGCTAATTTAAACTTGACTTTTAAGCATCTTTGTGTCAAACATAAATAATTACTAAGTTGGCTGAGCCAGTAACAGGACTTCCTATGTTAAGGATGACAGTAACTAGAATAAAGTATTCCAATACATTGGAAATCAAGCATTCTGTTCTACAGGTAACTCAGAAATGCCTCTATCACAGGAGTACAAAACTTCTGGGGTAAAATGTAGTTTGAAGAATCTGTGGAGTTTTAGCAAGAGAAATAATTTTGCCAGGAAGTTACAAGCCAGTCTCAGCATCATCTTCCAGTTCTGCCCTTGAATTCACTTACTGCAATGTTTCCTCCACATATCATAGTCCAGCTACTTCCTTTGTTAATAACTGAGATGCTTTTATCAAAATCATCACACAACTTTGCAAAATTGTGGGTTGGAATCATCACATTTTTATGAGACTTATCAAATATCTTTGTGTTCCTAATAGCATCAGTAGAATCCATCAGCAGTAGAATCTTGTAAATCATATTTCTTTGGAAGGATATGTCTATCAATTGTAGCAAAGCAAACTGTTTCTGTGTGCACCATAGATTCAGAGGGCCTTTATGTACTCGGAACAATGGCATGCTTCTCATTCACCAGCTGGAACTGGCCTTCAGAAGTAGGATTCAATTCTTACATGAACTGCAAATTTCCAGTGTAAGTTGTCACTTC
Organism: Agapornis roseicollis; assembly: GCA_002631895.1. Lineage (NCBI taxonomy): Eukaryota > Metazoa > Chordata > Aves > Psittaciformes > Psittacidae > Agapornis > Agapornis roseicollis. The sequence continues at coordinate 33,396 of NDXB01018096.1, forward strand.
ATCCTGCTGAACCTTAGCTTCTCATCTATAAAGCAACGCTTCCCTCTCTGTTTATTTTATACAGATTAAGAAATGTAGGAGCTCCTGCCTTAAGACGCAATAAAAGAGAATGGGTGTAGAGAGGTTAACAGAAAAGCCAGTATTCGATGGCTTCCTTTATTAAAAGTTAATTCCTTAGGTAGACTGCAATTACAGTAGACTACTTCATTGTTGCTTTTCTTGTAATTATGAGGCATATGTCTCTGATACTGAAAAATAAAAAGCAGCTGAGAAACAATCTGGAAACTCACACAGCGCTTTGCAGCAGCTGGTAGATTCAAATTCCTTTTGTTTCAAATTACTGAACCCCACTCATTGTAGTAGACTTCTGCTCATGTACATTGGTAAGAGCAAAGTAATGCAGTGGGGTGTAAATAAGAAGATTGGCCAGTAATGACAAAACGTAAGTGTTAGATTTCATCTTCCTGTAACTGTATGCTAGTTGGGGGGGGCAGGGGAGAGCAAGGTATGTTTCTTATTTCTCTGGAAAACTCTTCAGCAGTTTGATTCCTTTACACAGAGTTGGTTTCTGCTGGTTTTGTATATAGGTGGCTGCACACAATCATGTATGTATACTGGAGAATATAGCACTGGAGAACTTGCAGATATGTAGTGAGGAAGACAAAGATGGGAATTACAACAGAAGGAAGGTAATGAAACAGAGGATACTGTGAAAGTGATAATAACATAAAAGTAAAGGAACTTGATGAAAAGAGGGACATTAGAAGCAGTAAGGAATGGAAAGGATAAATTCCTAGAATGAAACATTCTTAATAGTCCTTACAAACTTTGACATGAATTACTACAGATGGTTGTGACTCAGAGACATTGCAGAAAGGCTTACAGAGAACTAGACTAAACTGAAAGGTTACAGAAGTGTGCTAGAAATGCCACCATTCATAACTGATATGCATCTGCTCATGGCACTGGTTTAGTACCAATTGTGATGCTAAATTTGAAAAACAATACATAGATACGCTATGAAGTCCTGATCTCTTTCTATAGAACATGTCAGATGTAGAATCTATGGCAAAGAAACAAAAGTGCAGTGAGCTTGGAGGAAACTGAAAATGGAGTGAGACATAAATCAGGGTGAGGAACTGCCTTTGGCTGCAAATTTCAAAGTCTGTGTCTTTCTCTCTCATTATTCTCCTTTGTCATCTGTAAGTATCTAGGTCTTAATCTAGATAATTTATATACTAATGAAATATATGCTGAAGTCCCATGTCATTTCATTATGCTTTTTACAGTCACATGCAAGAAGGAAATATACTTTAAATGAAAATAATCACAAATTTAATGTAACTGGGCAGAAATTAGCCTTAAGCACTGGTTTTTAAATTGTACCCAGTATAAGATATTGTCATACTGTCTCTGGTACATCTAGGAATTATGCTTTTGGAATTGCTATTCGTTGATACTGTATTAGCAGCCAGAGGCTCATCAACTATCAAATGATGATTGTGTGATAACGAACAAGCATACACAAAGATGTTTCTTATGTTCCACCTTTTCTGATGTTTAGGTCTGATGTGTTTTCTATCTGGGAAAAAAACCCAAAACCAAAGTAACAGTAGAAATGAGACTGAAATACTGTCAATCAGCTTTCTAATGTATGACAGGTATCTCTTCACTGCACAGGACTGGCAACTGAGACACATGCTGGCTGGCAACAGCCCAAGTGCTCAGGACTTATTTCTGCCCTCTTTAACTACTCCATGTCCCTCGGTGCATAAGACAGCCTGAGGAGCCTAAATTGCAGCAGTTTCCCTAGCTGCCTTTTATTTCAGAACAGACTGTAATCTTCACAGTATGGAATGCCGGAGTCCTACCCTGTCATGCCTGCCATGCTCTGGCTTGCGAGAGATGCACAGCACTTCTGGAAGCCAGGCATTCCTCCCTTGCAGGTGCAGTGCTTTTAGGATCTCTCAGCACTCTCTGAGCTCTCTTTCTGCTGCAGAGTGAGTGTAATGGGAGTGAGAGTCACAGCCTTTCTTTGTAAGTGACATGTGGCAAATCATGATTCTGGAGACTTGAAGACTGAGAAGCACAATTTATTTTGCTGCCACTCACCTTCTCCACTTACATTGCCTGTGCCTAATTCAGCTTCATAACAAGATGTTGCAGCTGCACCTCTAACTCCCAGTGGCCACCTCATGATTCCACCATTTCAGTGCACACTTAAGATGTTTTAAGTTAATTATAGATGTGCAGCAGTACTTGAGTGAGTGAAAGACGCAGAGAGATGATAACAGCCTGCAGCTATGTGAAGGGTTTAAATGCTGAGAAGACAGGGAATGTATTAAGTATGAAACATGGGCTATTACTAGGCTGAATGAGACATAATTAAGAAAAAGAAATACCTGATGAATACTCTGGAGAAGTTTTCCTGACAGTGTGTTTATTAACTTGGGAAGCTGTCCTCTAGCAGTACAGGGGAAGGATTTCTCACTTGGGAGGTTCAAAATATAATTGGAAAAGTATAATAGAGCTTTTCACAGGGAAAAATTTCAGGTTGGTGGTGACTGCAGATCTGTCTTTTATGGCTTCTCTTTGTATGTCTGCATGAACACAGAGACAGATTCACAACTACAACAGACCTAGATAACCATGTAAGACTCGTTCATGACAGTGACTCGTTCATGACAGTGATATTCATCATACATTGTATGTTTGGCATTCCTATCTCATCAAGACTCCTGCCCATCAATACGAATTTGCTGCAATGCTGCTTATATTTCTAAAGCCCTTATAGTTCCAAACAGCTGCTGTGGGACAAAAGAAAACCTGCCACAGTGGCATTTGCTTCTTATTCTTAAAAAAGTAAAATTTCTAAAGATTATGCTGGCCTGAGGCTTAAGAGAGGTAACATTTGGCTCTGTGCTAGGACAGATTTTATATGTCATAATCCATTGGGCTTAGAAGATTTTCAGTGAGCAGTTGTCTGCTTTAAGACCTGCTAGGTAAGGGTATACTGTACATGCAAGGGTTTGGTGCATTATGAGAAGTCTATTGTTTTTATTGGAACATGTACACATAATAAAAGAATAATCTGAAAGGATAAGGAAAAGAAAATAGAGCACCTGATCCTACACATTTTCATTTCTGAATGCAATGTTAAGTACTGTAAATAATCTAAAGTCAGTGGTAACAAGTGTTCAATGCTTTATGGGTTTTGAAGAATCAAGGCTTTATTTTTAAGCTGAATGTTTTTCATTTACAGCTGAGAAGCAGTTGTGAGGATTTCTGAGCACCATAAGATCATAGTGTCTTTTTCTAATTCAGATTTTAACCATGCAGAGGCAAGAACTGTTCTGATTTTGGCTGCAGTCACAGCAGCATTTTGTTGGTTGAATAACACGTCCCATGTATGCCCATGTGCATGTGCCACACATATATAAATTATTTTACTACCCCATTAATACTGTGCACACAGTGAGGCTACATGTTCCTGTGTGTTCAGGCTGTTCTGGGGCATATGCAGATCATGTCCACTGCAGATCTCTGCTCTGCCAACGATCCATACTGCCTGCATTTCCTTTGTCTCTGGGGTCATTCCAGAAGTCATGAGAAATTTATACACCATGCAGGGACACTGACCAGTCAGATGCTGGAGTATTTTTCCTCTAGATGACACTGCATAATGTACTTCAGTACAGTTTTGCTTCTTTGTTTGCTTGTTTGGTTTATTTGAGGCTGTAATACTGTTTTAATGCAGAAAGCAGAATGATCTGGCTAACAGAATAGCATTAGCTGGGTACTTGTCAAATTGCTACAAGGAAACAGATGTAATTTGGGATTTGTGTACATTGTGTGTTGCCCTTTTAATCTGACCTTGTAATGTACCAGGGGTGTGTGTGGATTGATAAACTCTCATGTCTACCAGGATCCTATATGTGAGTCCTGGAAATTTAAAACTTGAGGAAAGCGTAGAGAAAGCCAGTATTTTTTTTTTTTTACAAAGTAAGCAAGAAAATACAGACTGCTTGGTGTAGATTTTGCAGCAAGAGCTGGCTTTGTCTCAGTTCCAGCAGCGTCTGCCTCTCTAGCCAAAGGGAATGCAGGATGTGACAGGGAGAGTCTGATTGGGGAGGAATTCAATGCAGCTATCAGCAGCGGGCTTCTATGTAAATACTGTAACACCTCTGAGCCGAGGAACAGCTGAGATAACACTGTAAACCAATCTCTAGTGCTGGAGAAGCTGGCCAATCCCTCACATTAGATGGTTTCTGAGCAAAGATGTTCTAGGGAAAAAAAGAAGCAGATTTAAATTATGTATGGCAACTAACCATGGAGTAAAAGATGGTGACTTGTTTTTTCATTTGAAAGCACTATATATATGGTTATGTATTTATCAAAACCAGGAAAACAAAGAGCTAAAATTCGTCCAAAGCAGAGGCACTGAAGCACTGTTTTTCCCTGCTTTGACCTTTTGAGGTCACTGTATTTCATCTTCATTTCTTAGGCAGCTACGAAAAAAATGTAATACATACATACATATGTATATGTAAACAGATACATACATGCATATATAAAAGATATGTTCATATTTGTATATATATATAACATATGAAATATACATACACACACCTTTACACACAAATAAGTCTCTCACCTGAAACAGGTTGTTTCTTCTCAAGCCATTTAAAGAAAAGCAGAAGCTGTCAATGGCCAAGAAATTTGTTGCTACATCTGCTTCAGAATCAAGCTCATAATCGGGCACAACGTCCAGATAAACTGCTGCTGGGGTGGAGCTAACCACCCCAGTAATTGTTCTAGAAACGAGAAAACTGATACCGCTATCTCCAATTTCAGAAGAAATTAAAAGTCGAAGGGTCTCTGACGCCCTCTTTGGATACAGTTTAGAAATGAGTAGCCGGGGACTTCCAGTTGTGGCAGCCTTTGTCAGAGCCAAACCACAGTGCAAGGATAGACCCTACACCAGCACCCCCCAGAGCCTCCGAACTGAGGCTGGGTTGCATTCACAAGCTCTTTTGTTCCACCTCGTTGAAGTTGGATATAACTGTGTGATGGCTGCCATCTAATAAGTTAGAACTTAAGCTGTTGATCCAGTTTACCTAGTGTTCCCCACTTGACCTGTATATCCCTCCCTTCCCTTCTGTCCCATACCTCAATTCTTTTTCCCCCGCTATGCTTTACACAGATGAATGTTGGACAGTTTACACGCTGAGCTCCTGAAGGACACTACACTACATGTTATAATGCAGTTCCTCAGGGACACACATGGACAGTCTACATTCACATACCAGGCCAAGCCCACACAAGGGATGCCTCTCCAGTCTTTCTATTTCTAACTTAAAGAAGAGAAAGAAAAGAAAAGAAAAGAAAAGAAAAGAAAAGAAAAGAAAAGAAAAGAAAAGAAAAGAAAAGAAAAGAAAAGAAAAGAAAAGAAAAAAAAGAAAAGAAAAATCCTGGAGATACATGGATTTTCTAGGTTCCACTGCTGGAACGAATTATCAATGTGGATGTTTCAGCAACTGAGCAGGAAAACAACTGACACATTACATTAATATCATAGGTGGTTTTTGTCCAGGCTATTCCTATCTCTCATCCTCTACCCCATACTTATCACTGCGCATTACTGATACAGTTCACATTGAAAGAGCAAAACCGGGGAGTTTAAGTGTGTGCATATTGACATAAATGAGCAGACCCCGTTGTGTGCTACAGGTGTCATCCAAAACCAGAGACAAGCAGGATTTTTGCTGGTCGTGCCCCTCAAAAGTTTGAAAGAGCCTGAGCCTGCGCTGCTCTGTCCTGGGGCTGCAGAAACTGCCTCCACGCAGTGGGAGAACCTCAGCTGTTGCTGCCAAAGCAACCCCACGGGGCGCTGGCTGAACAGCCTCCCCGACCGCTGGTTTTCGGTGAAAAACCGCTCACCGGCGCGGACAGCACCGGGCAGCAGCAGCAGCAGCACCGTGCGGCTCCCCCTGACCTCGCCCAGACACACCGGCTCCGCCGTTATGCGCCGCGTTTCCGGGCGTTGACACCCCGGGTCGCGGGAGCCAAGCCTGCCCGAGCGGGCCCCGGGCCGCCCCCCGCCCCGTCGGCGCTGTCCCCGAGGGGTGCGCGGGTCTCCCTATTTGGCCATGCGGCGGGCCGGGGGCGCGCTGCCCCGCGTCTGCCTTACATGGGCCGTGCGGCCGGGCTGGCCGGGCTCCATTCATGGCTGCGCGGCCGCTCAGTGGCGCGGAGCCGACCAAATAAGGAGAAGGTGGCTGCCCCGTCCCGCGGCGGACCGGCCAGAGCGGCCCCTCGGCCCGTATAAATTGGGGCGTCTCCGCAGGGCCGGCACCCAGGCTCTCCTCCTCAGCCCCCCCGCCGCCGGTGCTGGTCTGGTGAGTAGTGCGGCGGGATGGGATCGATGGGATGGGATGGGATGGGATGGGATGGGATGGGGTGGGATGGGATGGCATGGCATGGGATAGGATGGGATAGCATGGTATGGCATGGGACGGGACGGGACACACCGGCGGGCAGCAGATGTCGGTGGTGCAGGTACCGCTGCTACTCCGCCTGTGCACCTCCTGGCTTAGCGCTACTTCTGCTGGCGGCACCGGCCGCCCCCCACCAGTCGCCGCTGCCCGATGGTGCACGATGACTCGCCCCCGGTGAAGCGCTACGGGCAGAACCGATCTCCCCGGTTCCAAAAGTTTTCCCTCCCGTTTAAACCCGCTGCCCGAGGGCACCTATAATGGTGCCCTACTGAGCGTCTTGCAAGATAGGGCGCCGTTCTCAACGGTGGACGGATCCCGTCTAAAGCCCTGCCGGCTATCGTGGCTAAGCCATCGAACATCCTCCCTGAACGAGCTGCATTCCGCGCTCCCGCCGCCCGCCGTCGGTTCGCCGCGGCCGCCTCCCGTGTCTCCCGGGATGGCGGGCGGAAGGGCGCGGAGGGGCTGTCCGCGGAGGTCTGGACACGCTACCACGTTGTTTTTCAGATCCGTGCCTCCCTCCAAAGATGTGTGACGACGAGGAAACCACCGCACTGGTGTGCGACAACGGCTCGGGGCTGGTCAAGGCGGGCTTTGCCGGAGATGATGCCCCCAGGGCCGTGTTCCCATCCATTGTCGGCCGCCCCAGGCACCAGGTAAATACGGAGGCAGGATCACGGCAGGACAGAGCCTTCCCCCTCTCCAGGAGTTGCCTCCACTAGCCCCTTCCCTCCTTTGTTCTTCTGTCCTGTGCCAAATACCCTGCCCTTCCCTCTGCTCACTTCGTGCAGTGGTACTAGTGACACATTTCCACGTGTTTGTGATCTGTATTTTGCTATCATGAATAAAGTGTTGCTGTGGCTTCATAGTAATATGGAGTATCTTCCTTCACTAGAACGTTAATTTCCTTCTGTACCTTCTCTTTCATAAAGTCTTTTTGTATGTCTCTTTCTTTTCCTGCTCCTGAAATTGTGCAGTTTGTTTTCAGTCAAACTTCTGGACCAGAAAGAAGTAGTTGAAAAATAAGACATCAATTAAAAAAAGGGGAGGGAAAAACCTTTCCACTGGTTAAAGAAAAGAGGATTTTATGAATAAACTTCAAATTCTGTTGACTTATTACTTTAATAATGCTCTTTTCTTTTTCTAAGCAACTTTTTATTGGTGTGGCTGCTTGTGCCTTTCTTGTAAATGGCATGGTTGCCTGTGACATAATAGTTGGAGCTCTGTAGTGTTGACTCCTTCAATTAACGCTTTTCTGTATTTTCCTCTCTTAGGGTGTTATGGTCGGTATGGGTCAAAAAGATTCCTATGTGGGTGATGAAGCTCAGAGCAAAAGAGGTATCCTCACTTTGAAATATCCCATTGAACATGGTATCATCACCAATTGGGATGACATGGAAAAGATCTGGCACCACACCTTCTACAATGAACTCCGTGTGGCCCCTGAGGAACACCCTACCTTGCTCACAGAGGCCCCCTTGAACCCTAAAGCTAATCGTGAAAAGATGACCCAGATAATGTTTGAGACCTTCAACGTACCTGCTATGTACGTGGCGATCCAGGCTGTCCTGTCCCTGTATGCCTCTGGTCGTACAACAGGTAAAATAAACAAATAAGTACTATTTAAATATTTCTTTTCAGGAACTCTCCTCCCTTCCCACTCCAAGTGAGAAGAAAACCAACTGTAATTCATTCAAATTTACAGAGAACTTGGCATTTTTAGTATATAGTAATTGATGATAACAATAACAGAAAAGCCTATACAAAGTAGTTAATGGACAATACGGACCTGTGTGCATTGCTTTTGGAGGGGCACTGACTCTCCTTCCACTTGTCATGACACAAACAAGGAGACAGTCCTGTGAATTTACTGCAGTTATACAAGTGTTATGCCAGTTTAAGAGTTTCAGCTGGACCTGAAAGATGCCCATATCAGATCAAGACTATCACTGTTGCAGATGTTACTGCTCCTATGGATTAGCTTACAATTCCACAGAGCAGTTGTTTTAAGGGAAAGTTCATACTAAACAGGAATGTCCAGGCAAGCAAAGGTGGAAGGAATGTGAAAGATCTTTATGGCTAAATAGAATGAAGCTACTTCATACTGCCTGAAAAATACTACATTTTGTGATGTCTGTGGCTACTTACTGTGCCTAAGGGCTCTAAGCATTTTCCAGGTGATTCCAACTGCTCTCTTACATTTCTCTCCCAGGTATTGTTCTTGACTCTGGTGATGGCGTCACCCACAATGTACCTATTTATGAAGGTTATGCTTTGCCTCATGCTATCATGCGTCTGGATCTGGCTGGCAGGGATCTGACTGACTACCTCATGAAGATCCTCACAGAGCGTGGCTACTCCTTTGTGACAACAGGTCAGTCCTTCAGCTTTATCCTCCTGTGAAAATCCTCATGTCTCTCTTGGCCCATCTTCTTCCACTAGTATTTTGCTTATCCAAACTTTGATTTATTTCCCATCTATGTGCAGCTGAACGTGAGATTGTTCGTGATATCAAGGAGAAGTTGTGCTATGTTGCTCTGGACTTCGAGAATGAAATGGCCACTGCTGCCTCTTCCTCCTCTCTGGAAAAGAGCTATGAATTGCCTGATGGACAAGTGATCACAATTGGTAACGAACGTTTCCGCTGCCCTGAAACCTTATTCCAGCCTTCCTTTATTGGTAAGTGTTCCCAGGAAATTCTCCTTTCGGTAGGAGGTATAAATGAATCAGAAGATCGAGAAGGCGTCCTGCTCCTCTTCCTGCTTATGTAAATATGGCATGAAATCAAACATAAATAAATAATGGGTTAGATCCTCTGGACCTTCTAAGCTGTAGTTGATGTGATCTCAACTTCTAATCAGTTGAGCTCTGGGCTCTTGTTGCAAGTTTAGATCAGGTTTTAGGGTCACAATTTTTTAGTGATAAGATGCGCAGCTAAAATATCATCATTAGGGAGTCAAGCTCAGCAATCCTTATGGGTCTCTTCCAACTTCAGACATTCTATGATTCTGTGTCACTGATAGCAAGAATAGCGTTCAGTGCTGTATTTGTAAGGCTTACACTTAAAACAGTATCTGACTCCATGAAGGAGTAAAGTGTCTGGAAGGAAACTAAAATGGAGTGAAGGTGCATGTATATTTATATGCACTGTAATTGAACATTGTCACAGTCAAGATAGTAAGCTTTGCTGTTTGTGAGTGCAGCTGACGGATATTACAAATGCTTGTACTCCAAGTCCTGAGCAATACTGCAGTTGTTCATCAGCTGACATCTTACTGTGGATCTAGTGTCAGGCCTTTCAGGAAGCACCTGTTGAAATTGGAATGCGACCTACGAACACTTGCTTCTGGTTTCTTTTTTTCTTACCGCCAAGTACTGGTATTTTGGTCCCTGTCTTGGTTATGTCTTGCCTTCATATTTATGAACAGTATAGACTGTATTTTGAAAGTGAAATGAAGTTACTGTTGTATTCTTTACTTCTACTTTAACTCTTTTCATTGTCTTTATTGCTGTCTTTACTATATTCAACTAGTGCTTTTCGTGAGACTGACATAATCTGATCATCATGTTTTCTGTTCTATATAGCTTCCTCCCCTTACCATACATGAGTGAGTTTATCTTGTGTGTCTACTTCTTCTCTCACTCTACATTTTGAGTCGCTTTCCTTTTCCACATGCATTATGATTCTTTCCTTTTTTAGCAAATAATTTATTTTCTAACCTAGTTCTATAATTCTATTTTGTTTGTTTTTCTGTAACACTTAATGATCACTAAATAATTTTGCAACAAAGAGATCACAGAAGTTTGTATTAATGATGAGAAGAAATGCCAAGATTTCTTTTCACGAAGACCTCTTGTACAATTTACTGACCTACTTTATTCTTTTTCTTCCAGGTATGGAATCTGCTGGTATTCATGAAACTACCTACAACAGTATCATGAAATGTGATATTGATATTCGTAAGGACTTGTATGCCAACAACGTCCTCTCAGGTGGTACGACGATGTACCCTGGTATTGCTGATCGCATGCAGAAAGAAATCACTGCACTTGCTCCTAGCACTATGAAGATCAAGGTAAGGATTTTGACTCTGTACTATAAAATGTGGATAAAGATGGAGAAAATGCCCACATTATTGAATTGGTATATAGGAACAACTCGAGTAAGATCAACAGCTGGTGGAAAAATGAGGAGAAATTCCACTTAATCAGAATAATTATATTAGTTAGAAGCAAGTGTTAGAAAAGAGGAAAGTACGATTACAGAATTTCTTAAGGAATATTACATCTATTTTACCAGCTGCTGAAGATTAATTCTATTATAGAGAAGTTTTTTGTTTACTTAAGGAAATACCTACTATTTTTGTTACATTGGTGCTGTGGTTGTTCAGAAATGTAACAGTTAAATGAGGATTTTGTTGCTTTTCTTTATTCTAGATCATTGCCCCACCTGAGCGCAAGTACTCTGTCTGGATTGGTGGCTCCATTCTTGCATCTCTGTCCACCTTCCAGCAAATGTGGATCAGTAAACAGGAGTACGATGAAGCTGGTCCATCCATTGTCCACCGCAAGTGCTTCTAAGCACTTTTTGCCTCAATTTACTTCCCACTCAGGATGATGATGATATGCTTCTTGAAGTCTTCTGTCAGCCCTTCCTGAACTCTTCAGTCATTGTACAGTTTGTTTACACACCCGTGCAATTTATTTGTGATTCTAATATTTATTGCTTTATAAATAAACAAGATCTGAGACTTGCAACCTACAAACGTTTGTCTTCTGTTTCATTATAAATATTATCTGATTAAAAAAATGTGACTAAACACCCTGAGATTTGAAAACTCCCATCTAACCTTTCAATGCATGCATGCCCTAATTGACGTAGGTGTGTTAGGTCCTGGTTTTCTATCACTGAGAAGTTATACTTTGTAGTTTACATTTTGAAACTTGAAACAAGGGAAGCATCATATATCAAAGCTTACAAAGAAATAGCCTTGAGGGTAGGCTCAGTAAGTAGAATGAGAGGAAGGAACCCTCTCACGTTCTCTCACTGGATTTAGAAAAATTTCTTCCTTTGCATTTATTATAACCCAAGTATTTTAATATTAATATATTGAAAGCCAAAGCTTCTGTAAAAGAAGTATGTTAACACATTTAGAATGTGATTTATAACTAATTAGCTCAATCCTTAAGAGCCATACAATTATTTTCTGTGGGCTATAAATATTTATCACAAAACATTAGTTCAAACTGACAATTTACTCATCTTTTCCCATCTCTTCAAAGCGAAAGAAGTGAAGTCTTTATTTTACCAATGTACAAGAATAAAACTTTGCTGTATAAACATACAACCATTACAATTGTGATTATATTCACATCATCATTCATATGTTTTAGGCAAATTTTAATCCTTGCTAATTGCTAATCCTTGCTAATCTTTGCTACACTTTGTTGCTATTTGACCCACATATGACAATCATAAACTGCACATTTTGCATGGGCTTTACTGTTCCTCACCATAACTTTTTATAACTGTGCTCCTTGAGGGGGTTTTGTATGTTTTTCTTTTTGTTTTGTTGTTTTGTTTGTTTGGTTGGTTTGGTTTTTTTTGTGGTTTTTTTTTTTTTTTTTTTTTTTTT
>NDXB01018103.1:0-51471 GCA_002631895.1 Agapornis roseicollis
CACAGAACTTGGGAAGAAATAAATAAACCTTCATTTCCAGCTCTTCCCTCTGCCTCTTCTGTTGGCATCGAGGGATCCTGGAAAAGGGATGTGTTGATGTCACTTATCTCCTTGCTGAAAGGGATGTGTTGATGTTACTTTCTTATTTCCTTGCTGATGGGGTGATGGCAGAAATAGTGGGGAGACCCAGCTGGGGCTGTGACTTTCCTGTTCATGCATGAGGAGGGCTGTGGGCACTGTTGCCTTGCACCAAACCCCATGTGCTGGGAGCACCATCTCTAAAGGGGTTGGTGGCTTCTATTTAATAGCATCAACATACATAACTGACTAGGATTGGGTTGTTTGGGGGTACTGAAGCAAGGGGAAGAGGTGTAAGATGTGATGTGAGCCACTGTCCGAGCTTCTCAGGGCTACTGGTTTGCTCTGCAATGAGACATTCCCAGCGAAGGGGGTACAGCACTGATTTCTCTCTAGGTTCATTGTAAGCCAGCTCTGTTCAGAGGATGCTGAAGCAGGGGTGAATTTTATGTGTTTGCTCCAGGATGGTGAGAAGGAAAACACCCACCTTCCCTCTCCTTCACAGAGGCTGTGCTAGGACTGGTAAAGCCTTGTTCATATGCCTGTGTTAAACCATTTTCACTATTACACCCCCTCCCTTGGGGAACGGCTTCTTATTCTGCAAGTGAAAGACCAGAGTTATTTATGGGTGCTTCTGTGGTGAGAAATGGTATAGAAAAAGGTTGAAGCCATCCCTAGAGAGCCAGAGCCGGCAGCTGAGGTGACTGAGAAAACATTTTCTTGTTTCTTTTGTACATGCAGTGTTTACACAAGTGCTTGAATGTGTTCAATCCATTGTGGAAGGTGTCCCAGGGCATCCCTGCAGTAGTGTCTTGTCTGGGTGAGGAACCCTGCCCACATCTGGGGCTGGTGGAGTCATCACAGGCTGCTCTTTGCTCTCCTCTTTCCCTCACTGGATACATGAACTGATTTTTCTGCCTCAATTCCTCTATAGCAGGGATGAGCGTCAGCAGAATGTTGGATGCGGCACAAGGGAACATTGGGAATTCGAGTACAGGAGATGCAGGGTGGCTCTTGGAGGTGGGGTGGAACTGAAACCCCTTGCATCTGTCAACAGATGTAGCAGCACCTACTTAGTTGTTATAATATACAACTGGTGGCCCAGAGCTAATTGCAGCTCTAAATGACTTTTATTATGCTGTGGTTGCTCATTGCCTGCTGTATTGAAACCAGATGCCCAGGTTATTAAATAGATAGAAGCCAGGTGCTGACTGCCTTATTTAAGCAAAATAGGAGTTGATTTCCTGCAGTGTGGTCATATATATGCCAGCACTCAAGGATGGGATGAGAAGGCTGAGCAGAATGGTGGCGATTGTGGCTTGGGGACCAGTGGAGAGGCTTTTAGTGCTGCTTTGGGACTTGGCTGATGGATTGACTGGTTGCAAAGCTGCTGAGGGGTTTGGGGTAGTTACTGTGCTCCTGAGCATATCACTAATATCTCTGGATGAGACACCTGCCCTGCTGAAAGGTGCAAGGACCTACAGCATGGTACAAAGGTGACAAACCTTCAGCAGCAGCAGTGGTGCTGATTCTGGGAGGATGCTGCAGTCTAGTCCCTAGGTCAGGTCTGTGGGGTATCTGTGCCTCTAGCCCAGTATTTTAACCTCATGGATGGAGCTTTGTGTTGGAGGTTTGTCACTGAGCACCTTTCACCTCAGGTGCTTTACCACAGTTGGGAGCACAGCAGGTAGGAATTGGAGTTGGTTGTGAACAGAGCTTACACCAAGGTGTTCCCCAAGCAGCGTTGTGTCTGCCTTCACCACTTGACTCATCTCTCATTACACAGCCCCGTGTGCCAGCAGCAGCTCTAGGCAAGGGAGTGCTTCACTGCCATTACCCTCTATAAGTGCTCATGTTTGAGCCCTGGAGCATCTGAGCTGCTGCCAGTGACTACAGTTAGTAGTTTATGGCTTATGCCAAACACTGCCAGCAGTGCTCATCCTGTCCTCACCACGCCGTGTAGGCAGAGGGGAGATGCTGATGTTTGCTGCTCTCTCATCATTTGCAGCGGTTCACAAAGCCTGTGGGTGGGTGCCATGGGGCCACAGCCTGCTGTGAACTGCCTTTTTCTCACTTAGAGGTGGATTTCTTTCTTTAAAGGCAACTTGGGGTGGTTTTGGTGAGGTTATATGAAATTGAGGGGGAGACTGGGGAGAACTGCTTGCCTTAAGGCTGAACCAGGGTAGTTGGAAGCCCCTTGGAATAGCACTGGATCTTGGGTGAGCCTCGGGCAAAGCTGTGACAGCCTGGACTTGGCCTTTGCTGAGTCACTGTTATTGGAATTAAAGAGCAGTGGAAAACCTGCCATTTTCATGGAAGAATTCCCCTCCCCAGGTGCTGCTCTGTCCATCCTCCCAGGCTACAAAGATGCTTATTTTCCTTTCCCCAGCATTGGCGCTGGGTACAGTTGTACTGTTCCGGGTCTCGGGAATGACTCTGTCTCAGTAGGAGCTTGGTATGATGTCAATGTTTCGAGTGGGTGAAGCAGAGGAGGCAAAAATAGACTTTTAGACATTTTTCCAGTTATGCCTTTTCAAAAAGGAATATTTATAGCCCAGCCCATAATCACAGTTCTCTCTTTGTGAGTCTGTTACCAATTGCAACACAGCACATTACCCCCTCGGACCCTCGTGTTCCCAGCCTCAGGACTGGTCTAAGCAGCTTTGACCTTCTCGCAGTGGGAGCCTCTGTCTCCATGTACCATACCACAGTGTTGGAAGTGTTTTCCAGCCCAGGCATGAAGCATCCACAAAGATCTTGGGATCCCTGGATCATCTTCAGGCTGGGGATGCAGCACACTGGAGTTTGAGTCTCAACTTTGTGATTAAGCATAATGAGGGCTGTGATCAAGGTGGTTTTATCAGTTTGCTCATTGCTGGGTGCAGAGGGTCCAATTCACTGCATTTCACTTTACCTCCATCTATGGGATTTGAATAATGGTCTTTACCGCACGGTTTAAAGTGCTTTGAGACCTTCTCAGGTGGTGTTTCACAGCACTGATACCTGAACCACCTCTCAAAGTCTGACCTTGCTTTCAAGGAGCTTTGTGTCAGTTAAAATGATGCGTTAGAGCTTTCTGGTTGCTGTTTCCTCCACTGTTTCAGCAGGAATTGGGAGCTCAGATGTGGGTGGCAGGTGAAGAGGTTTCAAAGGCCAGCACTGGCTCTTCAAATACTGTGTGAACTGTGTTTTCCAGGCAGACTATCCTGCTGCCACTCAGGAAGCACTGGTTATTCTTGGTGATGCTCCGCAATCTGAACTGCGGAGGGATGGTGCCCTGAAGGGCTTCATCACTTGATGCTTACCAGAGTGGCTGGGGTTTGTATGTTTGTGTTTATAGCTCTGATGTGATGCTTTGAAGAGCAGCTTGGTGAAGGGTCAACACTGACTTCTGTGGGAGTAAAACCCTCAGGGCTTTGATACGACAAAGATGTGTGGGCAGAAAGGTGGGGCTGATAATGTATGTCTGTATGTCATGAGAGTCTCTGCAGGTGGGTAGCATTCAGGGCTTCACAGCCTCCTGTGATCTAAGGGAGGATTTAACTTTTGCACTTGAAAGCATTAAAGGCAGGCAAAACAATCCTGATGAGCACCAGGCTTAAAGCCTGGCACAGCTGCGTAGTGCTCACCGTGACACAGTGCTCAGCATGTGCTTCCAAAGCGTTGTCGGAGATCTCCATCTCACCTCAAATTACTTCTCATCAAATCTCTGCCTGCTCTCCAAGCTGCTTGAGGGGAACAATAAACTCCATTCCTATGGCTTGCTTCACACTGCCCAGCTATGTGACTGCTCATCCGGTTCCCCTGCTGCAGTCACAGGGGCTGGCGTTGCCTCCCTTTGCTGATGCATCCCTGCCCTGCTCAGGCAGCCTCCACTGCATCAGCAATGGCTTTTTGATTCATCCCTTGCAGATGCAAAGGCAGAAGTAAGCCAGCCTTGTTTGGGTTTACTGAACTACTCAGACCTGAGCTCTGCACCATCAGCTCTGGGAGGGTACCAAGGAGTAGCTTGGAAATGCAGTTCCACCCCCAAACCCCATCCACTCCAGTGAAACCAGCACCTTCTACGGGGATTTTTCTGTGTTCCTGCTTTTATCTGTGCCCAAGGCTCATCTGGATATCATAGCATGGATGGGGATCATGGGAAGGAGAGCACAAACACTGTAATTTCAGTCCTTCCAGGCTGATTATTCATCTATTTCTTCTCTCTCTCTCTCTGTCTTTCCTATCTCCATCTTTCATCCAAGCCACTTGTTGGTACTGCAAGGACAGGGCAAAGCTTAACGACTGGGTGAGATTTCCCTGGCTCAAATGTAAGGATGAATCCCTACATCCCCTTCCCATAAAACTCCAGGGATAGCTGCCTTTAATCCCTGTCATCTCCTTCTTCAAGTCCAAGGTTAGTCCTGCAGTGGGAATTATGAGTGTGAATTTTGGGTAGAACAAGGGATTTTTTCACTTTTCTCCTAATCTCCTGAAGGGATTTTTTCCACTTTCCTTCCTCGCTAGATGAAACTGTGAGATGCTTTTTGACAGCTTTCCTAACATACAGTGGATGCTTTCTTAAAGGTGTTACAGTTTCTCATTAGAGATCTAAACCCCACAAACTGATTTTGGTTTGAAACCCACAGGTTTTCAGTTTTCAAACAGACAAATACAAGGTCTCTTCCCAGTGAACCTGGGGGAAGGGGAGCTGGGCTTTCCCCTAGATCTTTAGCTGTGCTGGTATCAGACTCTGCATTATCTTTCCAGGACAAATAGCATGGAAAATGTAATGCCCCCTAGAAAAGGCAGATTATTTCCTCCCAGTCCTTTCCTTTCACAGCTGCTCTACCACTTGCTCTGCTGGGAGCAGGGAAGATGGTTCTGACATCTGGAGATGAACAGCCTGGTTTGGCACAGCGCAGTAGCAGCCTCTGTGGTGGGGTGTGCTGGTAGGGCTGCCATGGGCTGAGGAGGTACTGGATGCCTGCTCCTCACATGCAAGTGGGGGCTGCTGCAGGGGGGCTGGAGCTTCAAACACCAGCAGTGAGAGGGAAAAAGCAGCAAATAATTCGGTCCTTGTCTATAGAGGTGGGACCAACTGCTCTTATGGGGCACCGCAGTTCTGCCTCGATGCTCTCTGCCTGACTGCACTCACTGTATGCTAGGGACTACCCAGGGCTGCACACGCAGGAAGAACAGTGGTGGGTTACACTTGAGCCCATGGTGCTCTCCGCATATGACAGATTACTTCTTACAGTCATGAGGAGCCAGAACCAGACCTGCTGCTCTCCAAACATAACTCCCTAAATGCCAATGAGACCCCAAAGCTGTGATGGAGGACGGCACAAAAAAGCAGCTGATGGGAAAAGCCTTGAGATTTGGGGTCAGGATTGGCAATTCTTGCTCTGGGGAGGGGTGGTTGTGCCCAGAGCTCATACAGGGACCTGTCAGCCTTTTGGCAGGGTGTGTGGATGCCACTTTGCTGCAGCTCAAAGGTTCCAACCCCCTTGGTGCTGGCATCCTGAGCTCCCTTTTAGCAGCCTCAGGAGATAGATGGCATTCCAGCCACCCACTGAAGTCATGTCAGCTAAAGGCAGCCAGAAGACTGGGGAGTTCAAGTCATGTGCCTGTCTGCCCTTGCATCCTACACTCGGTGCTGCAGAGCAGAAAAGAGCCCGTCATACTCTATGTCCGTGCAAGGTGCTTTTGTCCCTTTGTGGTCTTCCCCTAGGGTTGCTCTTTCTTGCTTGTTTGACTCTATTGGGCCTGCAAGAGTCTGTGGAATGCTTTAAAGAGAGAAAATGTTGCTGATCTTGCTTGCAAAATTCAGCAGAGGGTGGCAAAACATCCAGGCCCTTCTCAGAAGTTGCTGTCTGAAGGCATGATGGGGGCTTAAAGGGAAGGGATCTGCTGCTCTCAATCTGCAGCCTTGCCCTACAAGCTCAGTAAACACACCAAAACATGGTGTTGGCAGCCCTGTTTATGTGGCAGACCCTGTGTGCACCAGGATCTCTTTGCATCTCTGCACCAAGGGGGTGGATTGTATGTGTCTGCGCTGCTGCTGGCAGCCACAGCAGCATCAACCACAGTGTAGTCACCTAGACTGAGAATTTCTTCTCTCCAAGGGGTTGTACTTGAATTTGGGGTGCTTTATAGCCGGGTGACAGCCAAGGGCAGCCCTGTTGTGATGCTCACCATCGCTCCTCTCTGTTTCCTTTCTAACCGAGCATGGATCTGGTAGCACATTTCCTGGAAGATGCTCTAGCAATTACATTACCATTGATCATTCTGAGCTGGAAGCAGGCTCTGCTATTAGCTGAGGCTGTTAGCAGGGCCATAGGGATCTCAGTGTGGTGGAGGTGAAAATATGCTTGGGGAACAGAACCTCTCTGTGGCCACCCCAGCCATTCTGGGCTGCTGGCCAGGCTCCTTTGGCTGGATTAATGACAATAATGAGAGCTATCCTTTCCAATGGAGAGCTAATCCACAGCAAGCAGGGCTCTCAACTTGCTGATTCACTCTCTAATGGATAAACTGGGGTGCTTTGTGCATGCTCCAGTGATGAGACCAAGCAGGGTGTGCAGGGAAAGGTGCTGCTGTGAAAAGCCAGGCAGTTTGTAGTGGGGTTATGTGGATGTGTCAGCACTTCCACTAGGAAATTTCCTCCCTGGAGGATCTGGTTGCCCAAAGATGTGGAAATGATAGGGTGAGCCCAAAAAGTCTGGGCCATGCAGGAGTTAAAGGCGACTTGTTGCAATGGTGACCTTGACACCAGGTAACAGCAGTTGTGGTGTTTTACCTGTCTGCTCAACAGACGGATTGGAAGTGCCGTTTGCTTGGCAAGTGGGAGTGAGCAGAGGTCGTGTTGCTCCCCAGGGAGTGGGGGTTATTGCTTGCTTTGTTTGCTATGGAAAGGTTTGTAGAATCCAGTGTACACTGCTCCGGTTTGTATAGAGCTTTGGCTTGGAGAAGTTGGTCCAATTGGGCCCCTGAGGAACCTGCAGTCAGTGGGATAGGGAGATACCATAGTGGTGCTTGCAGCCATGGAAACTCTGCTTTCTCCGCAATGATGCAATAGGGCAGGTGAAGATTCATACTTTCCCCTGTCTTTTAAAACCTATTTCCACCAGTGAAAGGTGTTTTGTGGTGGAGGCAGTCAGCTGAGGAACCAGAGTCCATTCCTGCTCCTGCAACAGGGTCAGGTCCTTCATCTGGGGTGAGCGTGGCTGAGATGAGCATTGTGGCATTGTGGAGATCAGTGTCCCTGGTGCAGGAGTCTTTGGTGGGATGCGAGCAGATGAAGTGGTTTGGTGCCTCCTGGAAAATGGTCAGGCCCAAACTGAGGGCTTGGTGTGAAACCAGGAGGTACCCAGAGCCTGAGGCACATCCTGAGTGCCATTTCCAATGTCTCGCTTGCCTTTGTGCTGACATTAACCCTAGGGGAATAGAAATTATGTCCCCCCAGCTTTGTTCAAGCCACTCAGTTTGCGCTGAGCTGATGTGTTCCATGCCACAGCCTTCCTCTGGGATAAAAGGCATCCTGCTACAGAGCCAGGAGCAAGGGAGATGTGCCTGATGTATTTGCTTTGATTTCCAACCTCCCTGGGCCTGACCCTTGAGGCTGAGCTGGCCCAGCCCTGTGTGTTGGGCTGGAGTCTGCCTGGTTGGTTCACATGGAAAACTAGGGATGTCCCAGGAGTATATTAAGGGTGCTGCACGTTAATGTTGAGATGTTGGCTATAAACCCCAGCTGTACCCTTGTGAAACTGAGAAAAGACCAGAGGTGGGTGGAAGAAGAGCCAGAACCTGTGGTTAAGGACAGGACAGAAGAGGAAAAGCCTTTAACCCTTACATAGCTGCATTTGGTTTGTGAAAGCAGCTTGGTTGCTGGCATAAATTAACCTTGTTAAAGCAGCTACTCCTATAAGCCTCAGTTTCTCCTACACTTGCCCCTGTTGCTATAGGCAGGAGCATAGCAATGGGCTCTCTCCCCTTACCTTGTGCTGTAGCCCCTCTCCTACCTGGATACACATCCCCGAGTTCTTTTCTCCTGCAGTCTCCTGCTGCTCTCCCAGCTGCTCTTTCACTCTGTTTTCCGTACAGATCCCTCCATCCCTGAGCCTTGTCCAAGCCTGTGCTTGTGCTCCAGCAGCTCTGCAGGTGCTGGTGGCATGGCACCTTGGTGACAGTGTTGAGCCCCTGTGTGTGCTCCCCAGCACTGCACCCAGCACAGGGACCAGGGATAGGCAGAGATTTCCCCCTCTATTTCCCAGCAACTCAGTTTCTTTTCCTGCAGCAGAACAGGCTGAGCCTGGTACAAGCTCTGTGGAAAGAGGCAGCAGAGCCAAGAAGTAGAGAGGGAGCCCTGCCTGGGAGGGACAGTCCCACAGTGAACTTCTGCTCCCGATCCCTCCTCCTGCAGGGAGGAGAAACCTTTCCTCACAGTTATGTCAGAAGAGGGATGTGCTGAGGAGCCTTTTCACTGGTTCAGTCAGCTGGGATCTGGACATTGACCAAATGAGTTCTGGTGATGAATAAGCACTTTTGCCTTGGAAAACTTCCTCCCCCTCCTTGTAGCAGTGCAGTTCTCCAAGGCTAATGGCCACATTGCCCAGATTCCAGGCGAGCCACCTCGCCTTCCCTCTCCATCCCTTCAGTGTGCCATTGCCCAGGGCTGACACAGCTTTTCTTGGGGATGGAGGCCTCCTGGGGGTGCCTTGCCATGGGCAGAAGGACACTGCAAGCTCCCAGTCAGAAGCCACTGCCTGTTTGCTAACACTTGGTGGGTTGCACCCAGCAGGTGATGAGCTGGGGTCACACTGAGCACAGCTTGAGGTCATCTTAGATGGGGTTGTGTTGCCTGTTCCTTTCCTTTGTGGCAAACCAGGGGTTTTCCATTGATGTAAGCGAGGATGTGGGTACCCCAATGGCATCAAGACCAATATTTCCCACCCAGGGCTCTTCCTTGACCCTTCAGGATGATGGACCACCCCTATGTGCAACCTGTGTCCATTGAGGAGGCATTTCAAAGCAGGCTCTTTGCCTCCCTTCAGCATCCCGCTGTTGTTTTGCAGGCATAGAATCATAGAATCAGCCAGGGTGAAAAAGACCTTTAGGACCATCAACTCCAACCTTTTCCCCAGCACTGCCAAGTCCACCACTAACCCATGGCACAAATGTACTGGCAGAAATTTGCTGGGGCTGGTTGGTTTGTAAAGTTATTGGTGTTTCTTGGGGCCTTCAGGCTCCTGCTCTGTCTCTCCTCCCTTCTCTTTCACTTTTGCCTCTTTACTTTTATATGTTTGGGGTTTTTCTGCATCTGAGGTCTGAAAGGGTGATTCCCAGCTGGGGAAAGCTACCAAGGGTGTAATCCAGGCCTTTAGAAAAAGCTGTAATTAAACATCTACATGCAGCTTCCCCTAAAAGATGTAATGGACACGGCATTAAGAGGCAGGGTAAAGCAGAATATCCATAGAGCAATATAGCTTTAATCACACACAGGCTAAAAATGGGCAGGAAACACTCCCAAGAGTCAGCCCCTGCTGCAAGTCCCTGCACATAGTTGTTGTTTTGTGGCATGCCTGGAGCATTAATGTTACAGGATATTTTGGAGCGGGAACTGGAACTGATCCCAGTGTGCTGCAGCCTCCATGAGAACTCCTGGCAATACTTGTAAATCCCACTGAGCTGCCTTCCCATGGGGAACAGTGGTGAGGACACTGGGATGTGTGTGTGGGTACGTCCCTTTGGCTTGGGCTGGACAAGGACCCGGCCCACATGGCTCATTCACCACAGGGACACAGAGTCAGATGCCAGAGGTTTTCGCTCTGAAATGCAATCTCCTTATAAAACATGGTTTGTGTGATGGGGGATTGGTTTTTCTGCTGTGATTGGCTAAATGGCAGGGTTTGATCCAGGCAGTGGGCTGGAGAGCAGGATGTGAGCAGAGAGGGAAAGGGGCAAACAGCATGGGTTTACCAAGCGTCTCCTCTATCCTTGCCCTGGCTGAGGTCCTGCTTTGGTGATGAGATTTCTGCACCAAATGCTCTGCACTCTCACTGTGTATTAAATTGAAAGAAAAATATGCATCTAAATCTCAAATGCAGGCTCCTTGATGCCTAAATCACTTCTAAAAGTGGGTCTGGGGTTCTTCTGTCACTGTTAGGGTGATTTCTTTTCCCTCCCTTTGGCTATCTGCAAGACTTGGGTGGCTCTGCAGAAATGGAGAGCGGGCACCTCCACTGAGACAGGTAAAAACCTCATCCTTGGAAGGGTTGAAGCTGGGGATGAATGTCCTGCTTGGATGCTGTGGTTTATAGTCCAACATGAAACAAGGAACCCGATTTTGGATCCAAACACAGGCTGTTTCAGGAGCTGTCCCCGAGAACATCCCCTGTTTCACTCAGTGGAAAATTCATTAGCAACATGCGTGATGAATGGGGCTCTGTTATGACACAAGTGGTTCAGACACCAGCAAAACCCCGTTGGGTTATATAGGATTTCATGGCACTGCATCAACATCCAGGAGGGTGAGAGCGCAGGCGGGCGGTGCTGCCGCCTTTGCTGCTTTTCCTGTTACCCTTTTAGACTTCCTGAAGTGCTCGTTGCTGTGGCAGCCAGGGCAGTTGGAGCTGCAGTTTGTGAATGAGCACTTTGGTGAGGCAGGAGAGCCCGCGGGCTGTGAACAGGGGAGTCCATCCAGTTTGTTTCTTGCTTTGGGATTTAACCTTGTGTCTCCAGTTTTTCCTTGCAGATTCCAACTAACTTGGATAACTTTGCGTGTTTCCCAAGCTTTTTTCGCCCTACCAATGTAAAGGGGAGCAGAACCCCGGGTCTGAATTCTTTACTCTCTCAAACAATTAGTTTCATATTGACTCAAGCGCAAATATGCTCTCTACAATCCAATGTAAATACCTGCAGAGCCAACAGCTCCTTCAAAGTCCTTTGCAGTGCTCAAAGGAAGGACTAGACCCTGCGTCCTGCCCTGATGCTTGTGAGCAGCAGCTCAAGTGTGCAACCCTGAAGCTACAGAACACCAGCACAGTGTCAGAATAGGTCACTGGTGTAATTGCACCCACGACCTGAGCGAGGCTGACACATCAGCTGGAATAGAGCATGGGAAATGAAGCTGCTTTCACCCAAGGCATGAGCTCTGCATCCCGCGGAGGCCTGCACAGGGATGTGTCAACCTTTGTTGGTGGTAGGTTTGTGTTTGTGTGTTGAGCTGCTCTTGGCAGCGTTTGGCCCTGGTCCTGGCAGCACTGAGCATGCCGGTCGCGTTACCCCGACCTTCTCACGTTACAGGGCTTTTTTTCCACTGGAAGCTATAAAAAGCCTGTAGTGAAATGCAAACCACGGAGTAGCCCCTGCCTGTGCTGCAGGGATGTTTCTTTTCCTTTATGGATGGAGCAGAGGATGAGCAGAAGGGATGTGTAAGGGCAGTGGGAGGAGTGTGTGTCAGAGGGGATGCTCTCAGGGCAGTGTCTGTGTTTGACTGCCCTGCTCCCCAGGGAACCATGTCTCCTTATTTAGCAATGTGCCTAAAGTAAGACAAGACAAATCCGGTCCACTGAGTCATGTAAGACCAAACTTCAGCTGTGACCCAAGCAAAGATGCTCAGAGGTGCTCCTGGGTGGATATTTTCCAGCCGTGCTTCCCCAGGCACTGCTGGTCCAGGTTTGACTGTGTCTGCAGGGTATTTGTGGGAAGAAGGAGTCCTGTGTGGGACAGTTTAGCACAGCCTCTGATGCTTTCTTCTTTTCCTTTCCCTATGCTAACGTTTGCCCGTTGCAAAGGTCTGTGCAGATGTTCGTGTGCTGAGCACCAGTTCCAGGAAGGTGATGGAAAACACTCAGGACTCGCCAGCCCACTGGCTGTGAGAGCCCCCCACTATCTCAAGATGGCCATGGTGGGCTGGTGCAGGGACAGCAGGCCCATTGTTAGTAATGCAGAGCACATAAGGAAGAGGGAGGATGCAGAGTGAGGTCTGTTGGTGGAAATAGCAAGGGAGAATATATGAATGTGTGTCTTGTCTTCCAAGGAGGGATGGGATGCCCGCTGAGTCCCATGAATTCTCATGTATTTAAATTAGAGGTGTCTCTCAGAAATAAACCGAAAAGCCCCAAAGTGGAATAGTTGACAAAGATTTTTTTACCTCTTTGGAAGATGTCAGGGTTTTGAAATCTCTCTGACCTGGAAATGTTTTTGTCCAGGTTTCCAAGTTAGAGCAGACTGCTGCAGAGGGAGAGATGGACTGAGAGACTGGCCTTGGGACAGGAGCTGTGCCCAGGCATACCCAGCTCTATGTCCTTGCTGAGGTCTGTCATGTCCACATTGTCCTTCGCTGCTCTTGCAAGGGAGGATGAGAAGGCCTGAAAAAGGTGGAAGGCATCCAAGATTTCACCAAAAAGGCCCTGGAACAAGAGCAAGCCTGGGAACCTCATTTTGCTCCCACAAATTGCTTTCTGAAGCTGTCAGAGCTGCAACACTGTGAGGAGTCCCTACCCATGGCAGAGGGGTTGGAACTGGAGGATCTTAAGGTCTTTTCCAACCCAAACCATTCTGTGATTCTATAACCAGGCTCAGGAGGGAAAGAGACTATAGGTCTCCATAACCCACAGTGCTGGGGAGATTTGGGAATTGCCAGAGTAGGAGAGTCTCCTGGCTAGGTAATGCCCTGCCCCGAGGGATGCTGCAGCATCCTCTCATCATCTCCTTGTCTCAGCTCTTGTTTCTCCCTGTGCTGGCAGGACAAAGGTGCTGTGCTGGCAGATTATCCTCACTTCTCCTTTGCCCAGCGGTAACCCCTCAGTGGTGGCACTCTCCCCGCTGCCCGGAGCACGCTGTACTCTGCTTGCAGCTGTTGTTCCAGCTGTGTCCTGCCAGCGTAACCCAAGGCACAGCCTCATGAATCACCACCCGGCCCCGCTGCATGGAATGAATTTAACTGTTGCCATCCATCGCAGGGAGACGTGACCTTTGAGGAGGCTTTGTAGGCGGGCGGCGATGCCCTGCAGGGAATGGTATGTCCTGCTGGTGCTCCAGCCTGTGCTGTGCCTTCTGGCTTCAAACCCCATGGACACCTCACAGAGCTCTTGCTGTTCCATTCTCTTTGCGGCAAGTGTGCCCGAGGGAAACCTCATATCTGGTAGGGTAGGATTTATCTCTGCATCCTGCGTAGGGCCAGGGCCAGCTGGGGTGAGAGATTATGGTGTGAGTTGTCTGTTGGGAACACTGCATCTTGTATGTTTCTGTACAGGCTTTTCACTCAAAAGTAAGTCCCAGTCTTGCTAAGTCATGGGTCTCCTGCCCACAGTGACAATAATTTGCCTCCAGCTGTGGCCTTGGTCACATCCTTTGAACGCTACGAGCAGTAGCCTAGCTGTGTAGTGCCACTGGTTGCTCCCCTGTGAACCTGCCTTCATGCCTGTATCCCCTATTACGGGTACCACCATCAGTCTAAAATCAGTCCCTAAACCAGAGATCATGTAGGAAGTCAAATGGAAAAGGTAGTAACTAAACAGTCAAGGAATATGGCTATCACTTGGTAGAGTTGGGTCATACAGAAACTGCATAGGACTGACTGGGCTTCCAGCTGGAAAACCTGACTGATACATGGGATACAGGAGTTTATTTAGATAACAAACACTGGTTCTTCAAGACGTACACATGGAACAAGGTGGATGCTCTCCACCATTTTACCCTTGTTCTCTTGGAGAGGGTGAATCAGTGCAGGCTGTGCACTCATCAGTTTGCAGGTAGCCAGCCTCTCATTGCTGTGTTGGCTCTTGAAGCCAAAGGCTTCAAAGGCTGGGTCCACACAAGCTGAGCCCCAGGTTTGTGTTCTAACTGTTATAAAACACAGTATACCCTGCTCATGCATTTGATTTTTCTACTTCTTTAGAAAGGCAGTAGTGAATAATGAGCACTAGGAAAGCTCTTGTCAGTTGATGAGGTTGGAGAGACTGAAAGATGTAACATGAATGTAAATGTGGTTCTTGAACGTAAGGACAAACCTGTGTGGACACAGCCCTCAGTGAAGTCTGGGGTGGAAGTGACAGATACTCTTTAATTAAATATCAATGCTTTCCCACTGCAATTTAGATTTTGGAGAGGGTGTCTGCCTTCAGCAGTCTGAAGGTAAAGATGTCTCCAGAGTTGTGGGATATTCAATGGGCTGGTTGAGCTTCTGGGACTGTTCCTGTTGCAAGAGAAGTCCTACTTTCTCTGAACCGTGCTTTTTGTTTCCATCCCATCACTTTTGGCCTCTGTTTTTGTGTAGAACCTGGGGAAGGGATGTATAGGTGGGCACAGATGAGCGGAAGTGCAGGAACAGAGCCTCAGAAGTTGAGACCTACCTTATGTCTTTTCAAGTCCTTATTGTCCCGCTATGCTCCACTAAACCTTTTCATCTGCTTTGTCTTTCTTTTTTGCTATCAAAGGTTTGAGTGGGTTGCCTGGAAATATCCCATCATGGTATGGGGGCTCTGGAGATGTCCCCAGATGCTTCAGGGGACCTCTTAAGTGACAGATGTTCCCATAAGTCATTACTGAACCAGTTCCTCAGCATGGAGCTAGGGGGAGGTACCGTCTTTCAGATGAGGTAACATCAAAGTCCTTGCAACCCTTAAAAGTACCAAGATGCCTTTTGCTAGCATAAAGGTGTAAAGACCTTTTTTATGGCCAAATGCATGTACACCTTCCTAGTAATTTGGTCCCAGCTATCCGTGTCCTGTAGCATCATAAAGTCTGTTACTTCTTCCCCAGAGATGTCTGTGCTTTCTTTAGCACTGTGCGATTGTTGCAGGAGAGATACTATATCCAGTATCTTTCAAGCAATTCAGGGACCTTTGGGATGAGAGGCATTAATTATGTGAATGACAGCGGTGAGGGTTTTTCACGGATGGGAGCAAGTGATTCATTGAGGAGTTCCCTTCTGTGTCACCCACACGTGCTGCTCTAGTTCCTGCTTTGGGTTCCCTATGTCAAGTGAAAGGGTTGGTCTGACAGCAGGGATTTATTAAAAGTCCATCTTGAGGGAACTCCTGCACTGGTGTGGGATGGAGACACTGTACCTGGTGCTGTGCTCTGTGCCTGGCCTGTCGAAAAGGCATGTTGTGGTGGCCAGTGCTGCCTGTAGGCAACTCCTCCTAATCCTGTTGTGGCAAATAAGGGCTAGCAGATGCAGAAGTGAGACTATCTTCTTGGCCCAAAACATACTGCGAGTCCAGGATTCCCTCTAGCAATGCAAATATCTTTTGCCTCAGTGCAGTTTCGGTTTCATCTCTGCAGGAGAGCCAGTGATGAAAGCCATTACCACAAAGCATTTAGAAGATGTCACCATGAACTACAGAAGAAGCAACACTTAATACATTAGTTTCATCATCCCTCTGTTGATATGAAAGCATCTCTCAGCTGGTGATGTACTGCTGTCATAACATTGGAACCCCATGAACTCCATCCAGTCTCACCACGTCACTCTTGCAGGCACCTGATTTCGATGCGTGTGAGGGTTCTTTGCAAGCATGGCGATGTGAGGAAGTCACTCGAGTGTGCAGGTGGTGGGAAAAGGACCATGAACTCCCGTGGGGGCTGTGTGGGATGCCCAGGGCTGGAGCATCAAAGCTGGGGAGAAGGATGTAATGGGAGAGGTGGCCACAGACTGCTTGACTGAGCAAGGTGGGCAGCCCTGAAGACCAGGGCTCCATCTCCAGTCACCTTCACTCTTCCACTCTGGTATATTCTTGTTGTTGTTTCCTCTTTCCCTTTATAAACCTCATTTTCCTCCAGAAACCTGCATTTCAGCATGCACATGTTTTTAATCACAAGCATGTGATGAAGAAAATAACCAGAGGTGTTATTAGGTGTGATAACCTAATTCATGGCCCTTCCTTTTTGTTGAAGGGCTGCTGCTCCTCACCTAAGGCTTCTTGGCTTGGATTTTGTCTTTCATGAATCAGGTCTCAGGGGAGGAAACTGTTGGATAATACAACCATTTGGTTTGGCAGTTGCCTGTGGGTGCCGCCCCTCCAGCCTTCCTGAATGTGTACTCAGATGTGAACTGTTCAGCCTAAAGAGTTGCAGGGCCTTGATCTTTAACCTTGCTAAAGAGCTGGTCAAAATAACAGTGAGCAAAGGAACCAGCTCGCTGGTGTTCACTGTGCTCTGCTAGCTCTGAAGTGCAGGCAGCACCGAGCTGCCTCCTCCAAGGGAGACCTTGTCTCCAAAGCTGGGGTTCCTCACACCTTGAGGTCTATCCCTGGCTAACCCCATAGCCAGGAAGTGGCGTTTGGCCTCTGCTTGAGAGGGAATCTTTGCCCATGGGCTGCCTGCATCACTTTTCAATAGCTACAAAGCCTTGCTGAGTGTTTGTTGGTGGCAAACACAGAAAATGATAATTTCTTAAACCCAGAAAATGATAATTTCTTAAACACCCCCAGTTCACAGCAAAACTGGGTCCTGCCTGTGTAGATAGGATCAAAGCCTTTTCTAAACAGTTGTCATTATTGCTCTTAAGCTTATCACAGCCTATAACAGGGTCCTTTCCCCAGCCCCTGTCATTGTGTGAGGCTGCCCTGTGACTCTGGGATGCCCAATGAGCTGTAAGAGGAAAGTATTTCATCCACCCAACCCTGCAAGAACAGGAATCTCCTCCAGAGAAATCCCAGCTGTCCTGGTTTCCCCTGCCCTGACAGTCAGAGTTTCCATCCCTAATCTTCTTGCAGCCCTCTGTGGGGTGCATGCAGCATCTCCATGCAGCACCAGGGATGGGGTAGTGGGGACAACTCACACTTGCTTCAAGCAGCAGAGGTCTATCAGTATGAGTTGGGAGTTTCCCTGAGATACTGCATGATTCAGTGGTTTATAATGCTGCCCACACCTCAAGGCAGTGGCTTGGGGCTATTGAACTAAAGCTAAAATGCTTAGACATCTCCCTCCCAGGGAGGCTATACCTGGAGGGACCAGTTAAAGGTGCTTGCTGCCCTGGAGCATGCTGATCCTCACTGGGAGCAGTGGTGTTTGTGTCACTGATAGTAATGCAGGGCAGCTCCCCAAGGAGTGCCAGCACCTTTAGTTCAATCCTTGCCCTTCCCTCTGGAGCATCATCGTGCTGGTGACACACAGGAGAGGCTGGGATTTATGCTTGGGCTCTGTCTCTGATTATCCCTATAAATCAGTTTGCAAGGGTGATGCCAATAGATAAAATAGCTTTTGGAGGGAAATAATTGCTACGTTTATCTGGGAAGTTTCTGTTGGGTTTCAGTACTGACCCCATAGATGGCATATGTGCTGTTAGTGTGCTGCTTTGGTACAGAGATGGAAATAATTTGATTCAGACATTCAAAATAATAATATTGTCTATGGAAAAAACCCAGAGCTAATTAAATGTGAATATTATTCCATTAGAAAATGTTTTTATCAAAACTTATTTAAAGGGGCTGAAGGGATGGAAGGTTTAAATCTGAAGAAATCATGGTTTCTTCTTTCTCTGTGTTTTTTTTCCCTGCTTATTTATCTGTGGAGGCTCATTCAAGGTGTTTTCACTATGTTGCATAAAGGCCACTCCAGACAGCCTTTGGTGCAGTTAGCTGAAAACCCCTAGTATTGACTCCATTGTCTGTGATGGTGCAAGGGTGGGCCCAAGGCAACCCTGTCAATTCTTATTTGAGTCTTTTCACCTCCATGAGACCCATACCCATGCTTACTGACAGCCTCAGGTCTAACCGCTCTTGGTGCAATAGTTCACCAAGCTGCCTCTGAATCTGCAGCAGCTTTTGGCACTGGGTTCCTCTCACTTCTGGACTTGTCTCTGCCCCTGTTTGCATTTTGGTCAGCTGGAAAGGGCTTGCACAGAAATCTTCTTGCTGGCCACACAACACCCACAGGCAGCTTCGCATAGCATCGATTCAGACAGCGACTGCAGGCAGCCTGCTGCAGTTGCAGCCCTGTAATGGATGGCAAAATAGAGTGTAAATGAATTAGGGAGAGCAAAAACATAAATCACTGGCACAATGAGATCCGATCTGCCTGAATGGAGTTCTGGATGCCAGCCTGCAACCCCAGGCTGTGCTTTGGGTACTAAGACCCTTTTTGTGAGCACACAAGAACCCACCTGACAAACAAGGTCAAAAAGGGGTGTTCGTGTGTGTGATGCACCCCAGACCTCTTTCCTATAAGGGTCATGTAATCTTTTTCCTAAACAGGGAAATCATGCTGTTCCATGAGTGAGTAGCTCCATGCATGGATCCCCAATGCTACCTTTATGTCACCCACTGTGCCAGCCTCTGAGGCATGTTTTCCTGCTTCCCCTGCATCACTGTTAGATAAACTTTTCTCCTTGATTTTAAGGTCAATGTGTTGCTTATGCCACATATAGGTTTCTGTCATGAATGATGGCCAGGGCCACAGGCAGCAATGGCTGCACAGGACCTGAAAAGGTCCCAAAGCCTGGGAAGGTCCAAACCCCCTTGGGGATAACCTTCACCTTCCTGGTGGTGATGGTGGTGGTTAAGCTTTGGTCTTTAAAAGCAGCTTGGAGACAACGGTGTAAGTGATGCTCCCATGTAGCTGTTTGAAATGCAGGTGAGGTTTCAGGGCTGCAGCAGAAGGCTTTCCTTCATCCTTCCTTTGAAAAACCAGTGTTGGGGACCACTTGGCACAGCCCAGTTGATGCCTCACATGTCTAAGTTGATCTCGGTGACATCTCAGGCTGACAGAGACCTTTCAGCCTATCTCTGTGCTATGGAGGGATGTGTGAGTCACTGGGGACAGCCGGGGTGGGTCTCCATTAGTGTTACTGAAGGCCCTGCCCTTAGCGACATGCTCTGGCTTTCTCTTAGTTTGCCTATGATACATAACAGTCATTCCAGGTGAAGGTCATGGCTGGAAGCTAAGGTGACATTGGGTGCTGTGTGAGACTGCTGGGGGGTGTGTGTGCTGTGAGCCCCGTGCCCTGACCCTGCTCACATCGTCCACTGAACCGTGAAGAAGCTGTTTCAATGTAAAACATCTCTGCTTTTGCTCAGGAGACAGAGATTTCTTCTTATAGAAAGTGGGAATTGTGCTATTGAGCTGCTGGGAAGCACAGGCAAAGAGCAGCACAGAGTTCACTGGTGTCTATGGTTTGGGATGAGCCAAGGGGGTGAGTGCATGCTTGGCACTTGGCTGTGTGCGGAGAGCAGCACAAGGTTTGCAGCTCACAGGGGAAGAAAACCCCCTTTTTTCAATAATGCTATAGGTAAGTGGAAGCTGAATATGTGTCTTTTCAATCAGAGCCTCTTCAGTCATATTAGGAGCTTAGGCTTTATAGTATTTTCCACTCTGAAGTGCATTTCTAATGTGCTTTCTGTTGGGGCTTCCTAAATGCTCTGCAGATGATATCTCTCCAGCCTTTTGAGGCAGGGCACTATGTTAGCAGCTCAGAACCCCCCAGCCCTTCACCTGATCTCAGCAAGCAGCTCCACTCACACCAGAGACTGGTTCTGCTGGCGCAGTGGGGGACCTGCTGTGTTTGTTGGCAAACAGATGAATTGAGTGCATGGCAGGGTTGGGACCTCCTACACCCACCAGACAAAGCAGTGCTTGTGGGAAGATGCTGCCTTATAGGATATCAAATGTAGAGAGGACAGGGTAATTTCTGTTTAATCCACCTCTGAGTGGATATCAGTGGTATCAGAGATGGATGCCTCATCCACTCTGCCCTTCTGGACTCACAGTCACTGGAAAGAGACTAATGTCTCTATTAATTTCTCAGTCACTTACTATGTAGGTGACTAGGCCAGGTTGGACAGAGCCTTGGGTGCCATGGTTTAGTGGAAGGTGTCCCTGCCCATGGCAGGGGGGTTGGAACTGGATGATCTTAAGGTCCTTTCCAACTATTCTAT
Organism: Agapornis roseicollis; assembly: GCA_002631895.1. Classification (NCBI taxonomy): domain Eukaryota; kingdom Metazoa; phylum Chordata; class Aves; order Psittaciformes; family Psittacidae; genus Agapornis; species Agapornis roseicollis. Next base: position 19,947 of record NDXB01018103.1, read on the forward strand.
GATTCTATGTGTCTCCTGGTGGACGCTACCAGATTGAAGAGGTTGGGGACTGGGCTTCACTGCAGGTGGCCCAAGGTAGGAGAAAGGAGCCCCACTCTCCCACCAAGAGCTGGCCCCATCCCAGGGCAGAGTCCCTATGGAGCCCCATGCCATCCCTCCCTCCCCAGCTCAGCGGTGGTTCTCCCCCATGCCTTGCTGCCGTGTCCTTCTTGCATTCCCAGTTGTTACCCTGGCAGTGGCATCACCCCAAGCCTGCTTTTGGGATGCTGTCCATCACCCCCCCACTGGCTGGGGTGTCTGGGTGGGAGCACAGGGCTGGAGGCTGAGACAAGCGATGCCTCTCTCTTCTCTCCCCCCCCAGAGCTCTGCAAGAATGTGCTAACTGCTGCTGGAACAAAAGCTGCTTCTGTGTGGTGCAGTGCAGGGCTGCACTGATCCTTCCCAGGCCCCGGTAATGCTCCCAGCAGTTCCTGCCATGCTCTCTGCACACCCCCCTCACGTACTTGCAAAGGATTTATCTTCTCTCGTGCTGTTCTACATAAAAAGGCACATTTGGGGCATGCCAAGAGTTTGCCTGGAATAAGCATTTTCCCCTCCTCTTCTTTTCAACCAGAGCGAGTTGAGTCAAGGTACCTGAGATTGCAAGAGGTTTCCTTAAGAATACTCACCCCCCACTCCTCAGCTATTTACTGCTGTAGTGTTTAGCAGGCTCCTCGGTGTCTGATGATTCAACAGCACTCCTTGCTCTTTGATATAACTCTTCTAACCTGAGTTTTTTGCTGAGGTGATGTTATTTCCCTTATCTCCTTGCCAGCACGTTGGGGCAGGTCTCTGTGTCTCCTCCCTGCTCCGTGGCCTGGTGGAGATCAGACATAGTGCATATGGCTGAGTAGTGGCATGAGCATCCCACATCTCTGGGCTGTGATTTCCTTATGACTGGAGCACTTCAGCAAGTGTTTTGATCCCCCATTGCCACTGCTCAGGGCACCAGGGAGCAATTCAGTAACAGCTTTCTGGAAATTAAAGGAAGCAATGAGAAGTTTGGGTTATTCAGGGGCTTTTCCTAGGGAAAAGGAGCAAAATTGTGTGCAGATTAGGGCAAGAAGGACAGTTAAAGCCACCCTGGGAAGTTTAAGCCAAGCACATTGGATGTAGCTCCTTCCCAAACACTCTGATTTTTGCATTGTGGTTCAAACAGTAGAAGATACTGGTTGCAGAAAGCCATATAGATAGAAATAAAGTGAGTGCTTGCAGGAACCAGAGAGCCAGCCCATGAGTTTGTGGGTGCACCCATACCTGAAGGACTACTGCAAGGGTTGGGGGGCTGTGTTGTGCAGGCAGAGGGGTCCCTGGGGATGTGACTGGGCTTAGGCAGCAGGATGACACTGCTTGATATGGATGAGCCCCCTCTATGCCAGGCTTACCATCCTGGGATGGGTCTCAGAGCCCCCCAGATGCTGCTTCAGTTATTAAAGTCTTTGTGCAGAGATGGGCTGCTGAGGTTTGAAGGCAGAGGGGTGGAACTGGACAATCTGAAGGTCCTTTTCAACCCAAACCATTCCACAGTTCTATACTCCTGGATGAGTATCACTGTGGTCCTACTCACAGCGGGGAGGAGGGATGGATGGATGGATGGATGGATGGGGTGATGCACTCTTTTGTTCCTATATTTAAAACCCCAATTAGCCACAGCAGCCATGGCGTGCACTGTGTTCTGCTGGGAGTGTTTAGCTGTTCCTGGAGAGCATACTGAGCAGGCAGAGAGGAGCTCTGGGTGTTGAAACTCCTCTCTGCACAAGAGGCAAAGTGACATTGGCTCTGGTGTGGCTCCCGTGCCCTTACGGTGTGTTTTGTACGTATGCTGGCACTTTATGAGCCCTCCAAATAAGCTGTCTCCAGTGCTGAGATTAGGCTTTATTACAGGCGGGGCTCATAGCAACGTCTCTGGCTGTGTTTGCCTAACAATGTCCATCATGTCTTTATTTGATTATAACCTTGTTGGAGTGTGGCCATTAGCTTTTATATTCTTTGTGCTGTGTGTCAGCTCCCTTTTCTTTATCTGGAAGCTTTCCAGGGAAGGGTTTAGCTGTTGGGAAGAGCAGAGCTGGGGCACTGCTCCTCATACATGCCACTATGTCAAGCCCTTCAGCACCCAGTCACCACATTGTGCAGCTGTGGTTGTGTCCCAGAGAAGTTCTGTGCCAATAGCTCTGTTTCCATGGGATTCTTATAAGAGCCCCAGGATGTTGTGCTCCTCACATGGTTAAAAGTCATGCCTGTGTTTTCAGTGCTGTCCTCTCAACATTGCAGCCCCCCAGGGCTGTACTGTTGGTTGCTTTGGGGGATGCAGGCATCTTTCTGCATGCAGAAAGGCAGAACCTGCTTTTATCCCGCCTTTGCTGCCAAATGGGATTTTCCTGCAGGATTGGGCTCTGTATTCTACTCCATCCATGTCTCCACTTTGGGCCTGGCTGGTTACCAAGCACACCTATGCAGGCAATGTGTCCCTTTAAGCTGGCATAGTACTGCTGCATTTGGGCTGCCACCCAACCTTGGAGAGTGGCTCCTGGTTCTTTCCCTAGGATTAACACAGGAATGTCTGTCAGCAGCTCAAATAAACTGTGGAAAACTGAACCTGTGCTTCGTTCCTGCAAACAATAAGGATTTAGCCACAGGTTGAGAAGGAAGATCTCCTGTGGCTGGAGATATCTCCAACTCAAAGGTGCAGTTATTTAATCCAGAGTGGTGAATGGGGATGAAATTGCTCTGAGCCTCTCAATAGCCTTTTTGTGCCAACTTTCAGTTTTGGAGTATGAGGTTGGAAAAACACAGTCTCAGTTGCGTTATTGCTTATCTGTTGGCATAGCATTTTAACGTCAGCATATAATAGATGGGTGCGAGTGCTTTGGGGATGAGTAGGATGGGAATATCTCAGTTCTTAAAGCCACTGAAAAGTTATTCCCAGTATAACTTTCCATAGGCAGAAGCAGGTTAGTTGAACCCGAGCCATGCAGTAGAAATGTGCTGATTCCAACAACATCTCCTAGCAGCAAAAAAGAAGTTGAAATATTTGGTTTGGACCGTATCAGGACTGCAGCAGAAGCAGAATGTTTCTGTTCCGTCACTTAAATGAATTTCATGTGATGTAGACTGTAAATTTTGATATTATATTGTCCTTATAGGTTGTATAATTCCATATGCAGGTAGAAATGCATAGGAGCAAAAGGAAGAATGTAGAGGCACTGAAGTGAAACCCTGTAATGGCCCTAATCTGATGGCTGGGAGGAAATGTTGCTTCTTGGCAAACACAAGAATTTTAGCTTTTTATGCTGAATCAGAATCAGTCTCTCCCTTAATGTCAGGATTTCCCAAGTAATGGACATCACAGCTCCCAGCCAGCTCTGCTCAGGATGTTGTCTGTGTTAATTATTTATTGGAGTCAAATATAATAGGAGATAACTTAAGGACATCTGGGATAACGCCACTGCTTTAAAGCCATGTCACATCCTCAGGCTGGCCCAGGGACAGAGGATGGAGCAAAGGAGGATGCATGGCTTGTGGTGCTTAGGGATGGACAGGCTGGTGGAGGGGGTGTGGGTGACCCTATGGGGCTGGAGGACAGCACAGCTCTGTGTGCGTCCACTGAGACCCAGGCTGAACGCTATAATACCCTGACGTGGGCTGAAGAGCTTCATCATGGCTCTTGGCTTTGCCTGCGGCTGCTAAAGCAATAACGGGGCTGCTGCTGCTGCCAGGAGCCAGAATCAGCTTTTGTGTGCTTCATTTAGCAAAATACTGAAATCCTCATAGACAGCGTGTGTGAGAGAGGCAGCAGCACTCTGTGCTGGTTTGCATAGGGACCCCCATGGAAGATGTGTCTGGGTTACTCACCTTGACTGACCGTTGCTCAGTGATGAGGAGCATGCAGGAGACACCCACAGCCTCAGCGCTGGGTCTCTCCAGCACCCAGTGAGACAGAGGCAGTGGCAAGGGTTTATTTTCAAGGTTTCCAAGAAAAATCTCTGCATTGGCATTGCTGTTGGAAAGGGAAAATGTGGAAGACGACAGGAGTGAGAGCCCAGGCCCCCCTAATGCTTTGCTAGGGCCAGGCAAGCCGCATTATGGGGTTGGTGCCGACCAGGGGAGGCTTCTGCAGAGGAGACACACCAGTTGGATACAGCCCCTGTGCTGACAGAGCTGCTTCCTTGGTCCCAAACTTGCTGTTTCTAGGTTTCTAGGTTAAGCCTTTTCAAAGCAAGGTTTTTGCTACCAGCTAATTTGAGTTTATGGTGAGATGTTTGGGTTTGTTCCTCTCAAGCCCTCAGATCCTGGAGTCCTATGGCTACATCAGCATCTCAGCTGCTGTATAAAACCTTTCTGGCTCCTTGGAATAGTAGACCCAAAAACCAAGCTGAATACACATTCTTTTACACAGTTTTCCAGAAATATCTCTGCACTGTTACTTGTGAAAAGCCACATTATTTTTAGCCTTTGAGACACCTTTGAACAGCCCCATGGCAATGTGTAGCCCTGGGAATAACCTGCATTAGGAAGGAAATGTGCATTTCATCCTCAGTTTAAGCTTTGAGTGTTGTTATGTAGGAGGAACAGAGGTGCCTTATTACACTAGGATTGGGTAGGAAAGCCTGAAGGTTGCAATGCCTGAGCCTGGGGCAGCATGGTCCAGCCTGGAGGCAAAACCAGTTGGTGGGAGTCTTTCCTCCAGCCTCCTACTTCATCTCTGCTGGGACAGCAAACACTGCCCTAAAGCCAAGAGATGTCCCCATGGTCCACTCCTTGATGGCCTGGGAGCTGCTGCTATCAGATTCATCCACTCACAAGTTATTCCTGGTCCAGGAGTGATAACTGCATAAGAGCTTTCCTGATAATTCCATAGCAAACTCATATCCACCTTGGAAAAAAGAGCATCCTTTGCATCAACGCTACCTTCCCAAAAGCCTTTCAAGGAGGAAACCAACTTTGGATTCTTCATAAGTCTCCACCATGGGCTGAGCAGGTTTTATTTCCATTTGTCTTCTCCACAAAAGTTTCCATTGTATCCAAAAGCCATTTTCTGTCAAAAGAAGTTTTGATGGAAAATATTTTACTAAGTCTATTCGAAGCTGATACAAAGCGCTGCCAAGAAAGAGGGGATGAATAAACCCCATGGCAGCTCCTTGGCACATTAAAGGTAACACCACCCACCTTCCCAAAGCCTCAGGAGGGTGATTGGGTGGTCGTGGGGCTGGGCACACTGCATTTACCTCTGGTAAATGTTAAGCTAACAAATAAATGTGCTTTGCTCAGCAGCCAGAACGTAGCCTTCAAACTGGGGTGAAGCTTTCTAAATATCACTTGGCATGTTTTCTTTAAAGGAAGGAAGGATCTTAATTCCAGCATTCCAAGCCAAAATAGACGTCTCTAAGAATAGCCCTTCCCCATCGTGGGCAGGATGCTGTCAGGAGGAAAAAGGGTTGGGGGAAATGAGAAGTGCTGTCCCTAAATACTGAGGTTGTAATTGTGAAGTGATGGGTTTTCACCTCTGACCACGATCTCTCCCAGAGCATCCACCTCATTGGTGGCTTGGATTTGCCACCTTGGGCCCAGGATCAGAGGGGCTCACTGGCTTTTTGAGTTGATGGAGCCATTCCTTAGAGATCTGCAGGTTGCTGTGCATTGGTGTCCTCCACCTTGCTGCTGTTGGAGCCCATTGTGTGGCTTTGGAAGGTGCACATCCCCAGGGCCACAGCCTGGAGCAAGGAAAGGATGCCCCAGATGTGCTTACTGTGTCCTGACAGAGACGAACTAAGGTGTCCTATGAAAAAAGGTACCTGGAGGACACGACCTAACAAAGGCTCTTCCACTGTGAGTTATCCTGTGATCAGCTGCTACCAAGCTGGAAGGGGTAGGGGGCAGGGGTAGGAAGAACTCTTGTTCCCATCTCTTTTGGTTTAATAAATGCAGTGCTGGAGTTACCCCAGCTCCCATGAAGTTCAGCAAGAGACTGGATGGATGGGATGTAGTCCCACACCTTTTTCCTTACAAAATATAGGTTTCCATCATTTGAACAGTTCTGAATTTGATATTCCCACTTTGAGGTCACATTTTCTATGCAAATATGAGGCTTAGAGAGGAATCTTGGAGTGAGAGATGAGGTTTTCATATAGCCTTATGACTTCAGGAATTAATGGAATTTTCATGGAAGTTCTAAAGCAACAATAAAACCTGACAGCACGGGCAGGTCCTTCCGCCCTCATTTCCTTTCTTTCAATGCTAGCAGTGGAATTTCAGTCTCTTAAGTTATAAACACCCTCCGATGCAGAGAGCTTAACATATCCTGGCAGTGCATCTTCCCAGTTCCTATATATTGTACCTAGTCCTGGTACATCCCTCCTCGTGTTGTGTTTGAAGCTTTTCGCTGTGTGAGATTGGTGTCGCACTTGGACTGAGCTTTAACGAGACTCAAGTGATGCTCAGCATTAAATAACATAATCCCAAGTTTTTCAGGAGCATGTATCTTAAATATCATGATACTGGCTTTAAAGGCTTGCATCTTTAGTTTAAAAGCAACATTCTGGGAACTGCCATGTGCCTGGTGGAGGGTGTCGTTAGTCTTAACTTCATATCTACAAGGCAAGTGTCTCCATATGAGCTGGTTGTGCAGACTCCCTTGGTTCTTTATGGACAGAAATAGGCTATTTTGGGGCAGAATCACTCCCTGCTGTGATGGTATTAAATGTATAAGAAAGTGAATGAGCTGCCTCTGTTTTTATAGCCCAGCTTTACAACTGCAATGATTTATATATTCAGGTGGCTTGAAAAATGTTGGCCTAAAACGAGGCAAAACCCACTGGGTTTGGACAATTACTCACTTTATATTTTGGGCCCTTCTCAACTAAAACTCAAGGTGGGTGTAAGAAAGCCACAACCCCCAAATCTGAAAGATACCTTGCACAAAACCCTGCAAAGCCCCTCAGAGCGGAGCCTCCTGCTCCGGAAAGAGGGAAAAATAATAAGGTGGAAAAATGCGAGTTCCACCAGGCTGCAAACCTGAAACCCTCTGGTGCTTGTTTGTGAAGAGTCAAGCCAAAGACCTGAGCTCCTGCCAGAATATCCAATGTGGGAAGGGCTGGTCCAGCCTGAGCTGCCTCTTTCCTGCTGCTTGCACGCACTGAGGAATAAACCCTCCACAGAGATAAGAGGGAAAAGCGCTTCCGCTGAGATACAGCTCGAACACCCCTCTGTGTGTCCATGCTGTCTGCCCATCACAGAGGAGGTCCGTTCTGACCAGTGGCTCCTGGGGCTGCAGCTTTCCCCTCCATGTGCATGCAGAGGTCTCATTGTAGTGATGCCCTTTGGGGCATCTTTGATCAGGGTGCTGGATCCATGGGATGCTCTTGCCCTTGTTCTCAGATTCAGCTGCTGAAGTGTCTTGTGGAAAACAAGGGCATGAAAGTGCTAGGCTGTCTTTTTGATCCCATTCCCTTTTTGGCTTTCCTTTAGGAATCATCTCCAGGAGATCACTCAGTTTCATCTCCATACATCCCTTTTCCAGATCACTCATAAGATAAAAACCCGGGGCCAATGCACATGGTCAGAGGGAGCAGAACTGTATACCCGGCTCTTTCTGTCCCTAAGCCATCCACCATTTAATTCCCCCCTGCTCTAAGTCCAGGTTTTAGTCACCAGTTCGTCTGTTGTATTCAGGAATCCCCTGAGCTCCTGAAAAATATCCCTCCTCCCCTCCCAGGTGGGATAACACAGTGCTTGCATTCTCCAGCCTTGCACAAAGCAATAGATGAATCCGTGCCTCAGTACTTGTGCTTCCTTATGTTTTATCCCTGCAAGCTGGGTGCAAAGGGCTTCTCCACAGCAAAGCACGTGGTCCCTGCACTCCTGCGCTGGGTTTTTATAGCTACTTGGCTCAGGATAAGTGTGTTTTTCACTCTAGTCTGGAATTCTCTTTTTAAGGACTCGCTGCTCATGGTTCCAATCCTGGCAGGTATTGCTGCTGAACTGGCGCCACTGGGAAGCCTCCTGCATGTCCTGCTGCCCTCAGATAACAGTGGCCCCACTGAAAGCCCTGAGATTTGCTACTGGCCCCTCAAGTGTTCTGGTCTCTGTAGGGTTTTAGTTGAGAACTTCTCAACTTCTATAGTGACTAGAATTAGATTCTATAGTGGTTATAGTTCGTGATTGCAGACAGTCAGGGCAAGCACATCACAAAATCCTTTCTCGGCAAAGGGTGGGAAAATGCAAATTTCCTGGTGTGTTTTTCTGGCTTTCATGATTTATTGCAAACCTCTTCTGGTTGTTATTGGCTTTATCTGGTTTTATCTGTTTATCTGGTTTTATCTACTTTCACTATTCTAAGGGGAAATCAGGGTGGTTTGTTTTGTTTTATGTCTCTGATGAATGAAGGTAGATCATGTTTTGGCTCAAGCTTACCAGCATAGGGTCCCTCCTGCCTATCCTCAGGTTCATTTGTGTGATGTTTTTCTGTCCACCTCTTTCTTTCCAAGAACTGTTGGTAACACTGGGAAAGCCCAGTCTGTATCTCAGGTCACAGGGAAAGCTGCTGTGAAAAAGGCTGAAGAACAGAATGGGAGATGTCTCCCATACAGCCAGTCTGGTTGGGTAGGGAATGGGTCCTGCTTGCAAACCCCTCAAGCTGAGCAGTGAGGACCTGTGCAGCAGGTACCTGCTGGGGCTGCAGCACCAGAACTGGGGTCTTTCTCCATGAGGATGTCCTTGTGATTCCCCTATGGTGTGCAGATACCTGGCACAAACCCCAAACTAAAAAGGCCTGTAGGTGGTTTTTGAAGCAAACCTTTATTGAGGGTTCAGTATGCAGAGACCTTGGCAACTTTCATCCTCTTCCCTATTGGTCTGATCAACTTTCATCTCTCCAAAACATGCCAGAATTCACCTTTTTCTGAAGGCTGCCCAGGATACAATCAGAAAGCACCTTTTCCTTTAACTGCTTGAAAATATTTGCACTCGGAGGGGAAGAAACCCGTTGATTCAATCCTGCTTTCCCACTTTCTTTAGCAGGCGCCATGCACTCCATCTGAATTAAGTGGACCGCAGTGTTCCAAGGATAAAAGTTACATGTAGTACGAGATAAAGTATCAGGCAAAATATTTATGTAATGAAACCTCAATGGTAGTTCTAAAGGTCTGCAGCAGGGCATGGCAGAAAAGAAATGCTTCTCTTGCTGGCTTGTCATGGGGGGGACAGATGGACAACAAAAGATACTTGTGGGGGTAGGAAAAAAGGGGGTTTAATAGGAAATCTGATCTGTTCTTTCCAGCAAGAAAAAAATCTACCAAGTGATACCAAGTAATTTACAGGATCTAATCTGATCCAAGCTGTCTTCACTATTGGCCAGCTTTACATGGAAATGGTTTCCCTTTGTTTGGAAGTAGTAAACATCCTCCGTAATCCTCAAACCTCAGCAGCTGCTGATGTGAGGAAACCAGAGAGCGATGCTGACCTAAACCACCCAGGGCCCTGAGCGTCACAGGCTGCAGCTGGGACTGCATCCAAGTTAGTCCCATACCTTGCTGCTGGATCCGTCTCTGGTATCCTGGCTTGGGCTGGGACTGCTGTAAGGGCCAGTCACAAATGTGGTAATAAAGCCAAGTTTTCTGAAAGGAAAAGGAGGTTCAGATTCAGGCTCCAATTCCAGCCCAATATTTGGCCAAGCGAGATAGGATACTTTGCTGTCCTTATCCAGCAACTGAATGTAGTTGGAGTTTTTCATATTGCATATCAAAATGGCTCTCAAATACACACACTTTATGTTTATCAGAGCTCTCAGTGGCCAAATCTGATAAAAGGAAATTCTGTCTGGAGTTAGACCATCCCATGAGTGATCCTGAGTAATAACTGATGCTGGAACATGGAGTTATTGTTTCCTTTTCAGCAGGAGTAACTCTGTAAGTGATCTCTTTGCAGTGATTACCTACAGAAGTGTTAGCAGCAGTCATGCACAGTCTGGGTGGTGATGTAAAATCAGTTGCAGTCACTTAGTCTGTTTTGTGCATAGGGACACACCAACTATGTCTCACCTTGTATGTTGATGCCCAGCAGATTTCTTCAACCATTCCTGCAAGGAACGTTGTTGTGTTTGCTGAGTATTTACTCAGGTTACTATGCACTGGGAGATGGACTTTATTGCCCTGAGCTGCACAAGTGTGATGGCAGTGTGGAGGGGTACCACAGATCAGCAGCATTGTGCTGCACTGGTGGAGGTGCTGCATGGTCCTTTCTCTCTGGAGTTCCATCATTCTCATGGGTAGTTTGCCTGTTGGTATTGTCTGATTTTATTTCCCCATGTAGGCAAGCGCTGCAGCCTAGGAATCAGTGGCCTTTCTGCAGCAAAGGCTGCTCTCTGGTTGAATGACAAGCAAGGGTTAGTGCCATGGGATGGTGCAGAAGCATATCCCTCCACAAAGGTTTAGTGCCGTGGGGAAAAGTGTTTATATGACCATGGAAAGAGTACCCTGGCAGTGCTGCAAAGGGGATCTGAAAAGTAAGGAGAGAGATGATTTTCCTGTCTTTCTATTTAGGAGCAATTTCTGTGAAGGTTGGCTTCTTTTCCAGACGAGCTTTCTGGGCACTTCCACAACGGGACTGCATTCAGCCCTTGCTATTTCCTGAGGAGTCAGAAGCTGAGGTTGTTCCTATCGGCTCCACAGGCTTTGTGATCCTTTTGCTGTCTGTGAAATAGAAGCCTTGAATATGATGACAGAGAAAAAAATATACAGTGACTCTCCCCTCCCTTTTCCAGCCCAAGTCCTTGCCAAAGCAATAAAGAACTTTAAACAATAGCCAGTCATGACATAAACCAGCCCTTGAGGGGCCTGCCAAAATTCACCTCAAGAAAGTAGGTCCAAAAATAAACACTAACCTATAAAAAGCCCCACAGACTTAAAAGAGCCTTCCCATTGTGCTAATTGCTTTCACATCTGGCTCAGCAATGAGGAGTGTATACGAGCATGGAGAGGCCACCAATAACTCACTTTGGCTAAGCACAAAAGCATGTGTATAGCGTCAATCATGCGAGCCATCTATTTCTACTCAGCAGACCTCAGATGCTGGAGCTCAATTTGAAGTTGGTGTTTAAATCGCGCTGAACTAATGGGGCTGGTCATGATATTAATAAACAGCACATGGTTAATGCTTTCTTGGGTAGGATATTTCAAGGTGAATATAGAGAAACTGGTTTCATTTCCCTTTCCTCCCCCCTCTATCAGTTATCAGACCACAGTGAGGAGTTTTTGCCTGGCCTCCTCCTTGGAAAGCAGTCAGTTCCCAGGGTGGTTGTAAGGTTGCACCTTTGATAAATCAAGGGATAGAGCAAGATGGGACTTACAGAGGGAAAATGAGCTGGAGATGGTTTCTTAAGGCCTTTTCTGTGTGTGAAGGTGGTGATCCCAGAAAGAGACCAAGCATGAACTTGGTAGGAAGAACAAAACTCCTGTCAGGCTCTTGGCAGGTCGCAGGCAGCCAGAGACGTGTGGTGCTCTGCACCCTCTGATGTTATGTGCTCATCTCTTTTTATACTGATGCCTGGACCTTTCACATGACTGTGAATCAGTGGGTGGGCACAGGACTGTTTCCTACTTGCTTGTAAGTCTGTTTGTGGAGTTCGTTGTCTTTTATGGTGTGAACAACCCATTGCTTCTTGGATGCAATTTAAAGCACACACCTTCCCCATAGCCTTGGACTTTGCGATGAGGACAGTGTAGACAGCAAAATCCAGATGCATCCTGCAAGCCCATGGTGCATTGAAGAGGCTACAGGGAGGCTTTCCCCAAAATGACTGTTTCTTATTTCCAATAGTTGGTCATCATTGGGAACATCACCAGTAAATCACTGCATTTTCTGAGATCACAGTTGCTGTGATTACAGGAGTTATCCCTGTCTTAACCTTGCAGATGCACAAAGCAGCCTGCCCTGAGCCTCTGTGGTTTGGTGGCTGTGACTCATGATGAGAGCTCAAGGAGGGTGACTTGTAATGATTTATTCATGCCACATTTATTGTTTGGAAAGCTCAATCAAATGCTACCATGGTTAGACTGAATAATTCATCTGCCAATCTACTTCTTGATCTCTTTATTGGTTTCTCTCTTGGTTAAGAGCCTCATGTTCAGAGGTGAAGATCACTTTAGTCTAAAGGTAATTTTATATCCTTGATACCTTTGGAAACCAAAGCTTTAAAAGTAGAATTTCAGCAGGTCTGGTCTTGCTGAAGGATGCTTTCAAGGGAGTCCGGGTTCATCTGCCCTCAGTCAATTCAACATCCAAGTCTGTGTATTGCTCTGTGCATCTCTTACGGGACATGGAAGAAACCCACCTTCTCTTGCACCATTTGTCTAATCCTAAAGAAGCACCTACCATATTTTGGATAACGGGCAATAGGATGCAATAGAGCATGCTTCCACCTCAAAGACAGGAATGCTTTCAACAGGCATTTTTAACAGTTTTTCTATGAATACTCCTGTGTCAGAGCTGAGCCCAGAGCAGACTGCACTGATGTGCTGACAATGTGAGGTGGTTTCTCAAGCCTTTGCCAACACATGCAATCTATCCCAGCTGCACTGCAGCACGAACTGTGGGCTGATTCTTCTCCACCTTATGCTATATTAACTCCAGTACAGGCTCATGAACATCAGAGATGTCATCCCACCTTAAACCGGAGCAAGGGAGAGGTGTCAGGTGCTGCTGGGGTAACCTGTTGATGGACTGTATTTTTGTAGCCATTTAAGGATCCCAAGGAAGTGACTTAAATGAGCTGGAATTAACCACAGATTTCAATTTGGAATTGCCTCTTATTCATAGGTGGGTATCTGCCCTGCTGGGGCTCCATTGTCTGTCTGCAGAGCACAGGAAGGTGTCTGCTGGCAAACTGGGGAGCTGGGTTTTCCAAGTGCAACCACAACGGTGATGCTTCCACACACTGCATGGGGCTGTGCAGGCACTGGCGCAAACACCTGAGTTTCTCCAGCCATAAAAAAGGACACAAACTCTTCAAGGGGCTGTTGGCAGAGGAAGGGAGATCCCAGATGATCTTCAGTGGCTTCCCATGTCCAAAGCTGGATCTTTTTCCTTGCCAATCTGCTTAGCTTCCACCCCTCTCCTTCAGGTTTGGTATCCAACCCCTCAGCCCTCTTCCTGCCAGTCCTGACCTCTGGTGTAGCACTGGGGGGGCTCAGTGTTTATAGGAGAGAAAGGGATATTCAAAAGTGGGTGAAACTGTGACTGGGCAGTGCTATGGGTACATGTCGACTCATGATGGATGCTATAAAAGATCTGGATCTGGGTATTTTCAGAAGGGCAGCTTATGATCCAGCGTAATGCTGTATTAATAGACAGCGAGAATGCAGAGCTGTGACGGAGAGACTGACAGCTTTTGGCAGTAGATTTTGTACTTAGGTATCTAAATGTATCCCTCGAAATTCCAGTTTAGGCAACCAGACAAACCTGGGCTGACGTGCTGAAAATTGGCACCCTCTTAACATCAGCATCACGGTTTCACCCTTGTTTTTCTTTGATGATTCTGAGCTAAAATGGTCAAGGCTTGGGGACAAACTGTGTTCTCATGCGTCCATCAAATCTGGATGTGCCCCCCCAGAACCGGGAGCTGCTTTTCTAATTGCAGTGAATTTGCTGCTGTTGGAGTTGTAGTCACAATTAAAGAACCCAGTTTAATCCCTTGAATAAGTGGAGGTGATATAAATAGGTTACTTAATTCTGTGTGGTACCCAGAGCTTGAGGAATCTGGGGACCTCTTACTGTGTGCGGTTGGTACCTTCTTGCTTGAGAGTCACTTGGTTTGTGAATTTGACTGTTTTGCCCTTGCCAAGTCTCCTTGTCTTTATAGCTTTTAGGTATGGTATTAGCCCTTCACTTGGGAAGCCACTCCAGACGCTATGGTGGGGCCAAAGCTTTGTCCATTCTCACATCCCCTCCTGTTCCTCTGCATCTCAGTGCTTGTGGATGCTTCCCCAGAAAGCCTGTGTGCTTTGCAGAGCACCCATAAAGCATTTACAATATTATCTAATTATTATTGCTTCATTTAGCAAATTCTTCAAAATCATGTGGTTGCCTCCAGCAATGAGTGGTGTTCCTCATTGTGCAGTGATTCAGCTGAACAGAATTGGCTCTGGGCAGGGAGTGAGAGCGGGTGTAGATGGAGGCTGAGAATGTGCAAGGACCAGACAGCAGGGCTGGCCCGAGGGTGTGAGTGTGTCCTGCCCAGGGGCAGAGCTTGCTTTGCTTTAGCTTCAGTCATTTTAGCTGATTTAGCTCTAGAAAAGCAACTTGTGTGCTGAACTTTTTGTTTCGCTTTGATTAAGCTGATTCTTCACTTGGCTAAAGCAAGACGTGTGTTTAAAGTGAAATCAAAGTGCACTAGGCTTTGTATACACCAAAGAGCTGGAGTTATTCTTTATGTCAGATCTTTGGCAGCAGAGGCATGGCTTTCTCGAGGAGGCCAGCTCCGTGTGCGTGCATAGAGAGCAGGAATGGTGGGGCAGGGTGTCCCTGCTGTCACGAGAAGCTGTAAAACACTGGTACAGGCTCAATCTGCAGCTGGAATGGCTGGGAAAATGAGACGGGAAAAGGCTATGAGAACACAGATGTGTCTGAGTATTTAATGAGCCATCCACATAACTCATGGTTAACCTAAAGTGGTAAAATGAAGCAATAAGGGCACTGGTTTGCCCATCAGGAGCATTGGTTTGCCCATGGGTGGCAATTGGTTGCCCTGGGTGGTACTAGGATGTTCAAGGGCTGTTTGGCCTAGGGATCAAGTTGCCCACAAAGGCACAGAGTCTGCAGTGGGCTGCCCAGGGCTGGCCCTATGTTGCCCATAGAGAGCACTGTGTTGCCCAACGGCTGCATCAGGTTGCCATAGCAGCAGCAGGGAGTTGCCCTGGGTAGAACCTGGTTGCTGAGCACCCTGCGCCCATGGCAGTGCTTCCCTGGTTCTGTGTCACTGACACCAGGGATGCTTCAGTGCCTTATAGTGCCGCCGCCGAGCCTGACAGCACAGCAGCAAGTAGCAGCCCTAGACCCCAAACCCTGGTGTGCGTCCCACACCCAGGTGAGAGTCTGCTTTAACCGGGACTAAACAGCAGGTATTTCCCCTAATCCCCCCCAGTATCTCTTATGTCATCCAAGGGTACCCAGACTAGGTGGTTGGTGGCTTCTGTCTTCAGGGGTGGTAGAAAGTATCACCCTGGGATTGCTTATCCCGAGGGGGATGCAGGGGTGTTTATTTCAACTGGAAATGCAGGGAATAGTAACTCCATTCCATTCCCGAGGGTTTTTCCTTCCTTTCTTAAACGTGTGTGAAAAGGGGATTATTTGCAGGGGTGAGAGGTGGGAGCCAGGGAAGCCATCTCCCACACTCTGAATGCAGTTTCTCAGGTATAAATAGGTGGTGCGAAGCTCAGGCAAGAGCAGTGGTTTATCCCTAGCAGGGACAAAAGGGCTGAAGGCACTGGTTTGTGGGAACCAGCACACACAGTGGTTTTTGTTGGACCTGAGCACAGACATTTCGGCCTCGGTTCTGCCAAACTGGCTCAGAGGGGTCGGGTTTGTGAAAGCTCCTTTGCTAAATGTGAGGGTGTGAGTTTCCCGCTGCTGATCCCACAGGCTTTTCGGCCAGGCTGGGTCTGGGGGTGAGACTCAGTGCCTGCAGCTATGCTGCTGTCAAGTCAGGTACTGGGGCAGGCCATGCCAGCATGGCCAAAATTGGGCAAGGCTTGAGAATGCAGTCCTCAAAGTTCAATGGTTTCCCAGCTGTAAGCGGTGCACTTTTCCCCTCTGACTCATCCTTATTTTTCTCCAATTTGCCTTAGCTGAAGGAGTTATTCTCCTGTATTTGCCATTTGCTTATTTAATACTGCATTGTGAGACACTTCGTCTGAATGCATCAAAGCTTCCCAGGCACCGGTGACACAAGAAGTCTCTTAGGACACCTCTCTCCATAGCTAGATGTTAGGAAACATCTCTACTTTCATGAGTTGTGTGGTCTGCTCATTGCCTGGTGTAAATGGGAATGGCTCCAAGAAAGTCAATGAGCTGCAAGTGTCTGGCATTAGAGGGTTACAGCAACAGCAGCTCACAGGCAGAGCCTGCCTGGCTCTGTGTGTCTCCTCCCATCTATTGCCTTTTAAGCTTTCCGGTAGGCAAGTGTGAGTCCTTGGTCCTGCCCTTGTGCAGAAAGAGGCGTTCTTTGTTGCAGAGGTGACTAAGAAGAAAGAAATGCTCTTTTTCGAGGGTTTTATGATTTTAAAATCGGCTCACCTACAGATGCAAAGTGCTCAGGGTAGGCCAGGAGGAGCGATTAAACCTCTGTTCTAGAATAAAAGTGAGTTTATGTCATGCAAACATCCCACTTCTAAAGGATTAAAGTTGATCTCGCCCTATAACAAATAGGATTCAGCATGTGCATCACTTCAAACCCTACTCCCATCCAGGGATCTTATTGTAGTGCACGAGTGTCCTGATCTTAGTGGAGGGACGTGTTCCTGCAACACGGCAGCTGGCTGCAGGAGCACTAGTGGGGGATACCTGTGACCACACTTCATACCGAGCACAGCATACCCTCCAAGTGTCCTCACATTAGGCATGTTAGGTACATTTTATGGCCCTTACATTACATTTCTGATTCTAATTGACTGATAACCTGAGTCTGGAAAGAGCAATAAGCACCCCATTGCTTTATGCAGTTACTGGTAGCAAGATCTTCTTGTGTGGTCATTCCTCCTAGGGTTACGGCAAGGGTGGTGTTTATGAGCTGCTCTGAAAAGACTCTGGGATATTTCCTTTCCAAGTGCATTTATTGTACATCAGGTGAGCCACAGACATTTTTTGTCCCTTGCAAGCCAAGAGATTGCTGTTCCTTTTAGGCTGAAATACATGAGAGGGCATTCAAATTTGGGTATAGCCCTGCAAAGCTCAGCTCACCTGCAGCCTCCTCACTTGAGCATGTAATGCAATTGAAAATAGAGATGATGAGGATGAAGTCCATCACACGCCAATCATGCTGTGTTGGTTGCAGATGTGCGTCCAAAGCTATCAGGGCTGGTAATGGAACTTTTAAAGAGAAAATAGTATCTGGAGTACTATAAGATCAGCAGATGCGCCAGCCAAAAGAAACAAATGAACAGCCCAGAGTCAGTAACTACAGTTACACTGGATTGACAGATTTAAGGAATATGAAGGCATAATATCTGTCACTCTCCTTAGCAGCGATGATTTCTTTCTCTCCACATTTCAAGACCTGATGTTAGATACTAACAACAAAGTCAAATCCTTATGTATACAAGTGCATGGGATTCTGGCAGAAGGAATTTGCTTTCAAGAGTTGTAGGCCTGTGCAGGAGATGTGTGGGTGCTGTGTGTATTGCTATTTGTATTACAAGTTGCATATGTTGCTGTAAGAAGTAACCCAAGTGCAGGAGCTTACCGAGTGAGGTTGTTATCTTCTGTCTCCTTTGTGCAGGACACATACGTGAGTAGCAGAGCAGTATTCAGGAATGGAGTTGGTTGGCTCTCCCTTAACTGCAACACATGCCCATCCAAGATCAACACCTAACAAGTTTCTGCCTGCCATAAGCACCATGGCTTCAAGCTATAAGAACCGTTTTCCTTACCACCCTTTGCCTCAGACCTTCAGCCTCCCCTGGATGCCCAGAAGCTACTATAAAACAGCTGCCATCAACCCAACTTTGGCTCCCTTTAGTACATGTGCCAAGGGGGTAACCCCTGGCAAGACGCTGCCTTTTGTTTGCAACAGAAAAGACCTCTTCACCCGCTACACCCCTGAGGACTGGTACCAGTCCAACATGACCAACTACAAAGAGTCGGAGAATTCACGTCAAACCTCGGAGCGCCTGAGAGATGATACCTGCCGCATGATTCAGGATAAACATCAGCAGACAATGAAAACCCAAGGAGACAGCACCAAAAAACTGGGAGTACGTGTCAACGATATAGGATTCTGGAAGTCTGAGCTCTGCCATGAGCTGGATGAGATGATCAAGGAGACCAGGGCTCTCACAGATGTGAAGGAACGACTGGAGAGAGCCTTGATGGAAACGGAGGCTCCTCTCCAGGTAAGCACCTTGTCCAATGGGCTGCAGGCTGTAACCTACAGCTAAAACATCTGCAGCCATTCAAACATCTGATTAAGTTTCATTACAGCTCTGTAACATTGAGAAAGCTTTTATTAGGAGACCATTAGTTAAGTTTGCAATAAACAAATCCTTTGCTGTCTGCTGCATCCCCTCTCAGCACATGCTGAGCACATCAGAACAGTATTTGCTTAACCAAATATTTTTATAATCAGTGTATCCAAAACCCTGGTTTGGGAGACAAAAGCCCATGTCCTACTACAAGGCTCTGGTGAGGTCAGCATCGAGCCTGACACAGGTCCCTGTGGTTGCACCAGGGACACGTGTGCTCCCTCATGTTGATTTAATGCTGATGTTGCAGCTGGGCTGCTCGTTGTCAGCTAAACCATCTCCCCTGTGTACCTTTTAACCCATGATGTCATCTCTATGCCCATCCATAATCTTTTTTCTTACATTATTTGACATGGGGACCATCCCTATAGGGAGCACTGGCACTGATGCATGTCCTCAACAGGTTGCTCGGGAGTGCTTGCTTCACCGGGAGAAGAGGATGGGCATTGACCTTGTCCATGATGAGGTGGAGAAACAGCTCTTCAGAGTAAGTTTGGCAGCACAGATCATGTGTTAAAGTTATTTTTACCTAGACTACCCTAAACAGGTTTTGCAGCCCTGATCCCATTGGCTCCCTAATGCTGGTGAGGTGCTAAAAACTCTTCAAACCCCCAAAATCCACTGGACTGGGGCTGTGTTCCCCCATGCAGCAGTATGAATATGCAGGGTAGGCAAGGCTTGCCCTTTCAGAGGAAGGAATAGCTGAAAACAAGCTGTGTGCTTGTGTAACATATCGGGGTCCTCTGTCCCTCTTTAAGGGAATTTATGAGTCTGTCCTGCCTTGTAGAGCCCTGCCAGCACAGGATTTATATGTATCTGTGTCACATACATATGATGTATGTCTATATCTATATCCCATGCATATATCTATATATATTCAACACACATGCACACACAGATATGGAGACAACAGTGTGTGCCCAACAGCTTGTCTGCTTTTGCCAACTATATTAGCTGCTCTAATAAAAGATATTACATCTACCCCCAGCTTAGCTTTGCTTTGCTCAGAGCAGTGTGGCTGCGATAGGACTATGTGTGCTCAGGCAATGGATTTTATAGAGAACATAAAAACGTGCACTCCTGCTTGCCTTTATGTAGTCTGCTTTAAATTATGTATAAAAAGCAAACATGCTGAGAGCTGGCACAGAAGATGGGATCCTAATGCAGGGTACAGTGAAATACAATAGCTGTAAAGGCAGCATGAAACTGGGAAGGAAATTGCGGCCCCTGGGACTGTGAAGCCACTGCTCCATTAGAAGATCTTTTCTTATGAGTCAGGCCCTAACAAATGAAAAGATTAAATTAAAGGTCATGAGATTTTAGGAAAATAATCAAAGCTGGTGTCTCCACAATGGCATTTTGGGGTTTAAGTGTTTGGGATGCATTTAGGCTGTGTTTTTCAGCTGCCTAATGCAGACAGGAGGGCTTAAAAATTCCTGGTTTTGGAGCACCAATCATCTGCCTCTGGTTTCTGGGGCTTCTGAAATCCATAGATTTGTGCTGAAGTCAAGTGGGCTGAGAGCAGCACATGGCTTCCTCCAGTGGAGCTCAATGCTTCTTAGAAATGACTGGGATTTACACCAAAATAAAGGGCCTCTCCTCTTGTCCTATTTCTCATGGAGAGGAAAAGGTTTCAGGAGCAGAAGGGGCAGATTTGGGATGGGGATGTGTAGGGCTGTTGGTGCAGGGAGCTACTGTGCTTGTTCCTATCAAGTCAGGATCCATCCCTGTCTCCCTATAGTGGAACTAACCAGGACTTGACACTGATGTCAAGATGAAAAACCACTTGGCAACCTACCCAGAAAGCAAGTTCAGAGGTCATGGCAGCAACCACAGCACCCTCCTGTCCCCTCCCAGTTGCTATGCACAGCCTCAGCTGCACAAGTGGGTGTGCTGAGGTTGGGGGGCAATTTCTCCATTCCCTACCTGTCTGTTATGGGCAGAAAGACAAGCAGGCAAATTCTGTCTGTGTGTGAGGTTGAAGAGGCGTGAGGGGATGAGTGTGGTCAGGAGGACTGAGCATGGGCACTGATGGGATCTTTGTTTGCCTTTGACCAGGAAGTCGACATCATCATGTCCTGCCAGGAGAAGATGCAGCAGCACCTGGATAACGCGAAAGCCCAGCTCATGTAAGGAGAAGTTCCTTATCTCACTCTGCAGGGCTGATTTTCAGCTCTAATGTGCACCCCCAGCAGACCCCTACCCCTACCCACACTCTGCAGGCACAAAACCCCTGCAGGCTCCATGGGACACTTGGCAGTGATGCTTGTGGGAGCACATAGCTGTCCAGGTGGGAGCTGTGGGGAAAGGGATAGGAAGGAAACCATTCCACCCAAGCTTCCCCACTGATGGCTGGTGTTTGTGTGTTGAAGGTCCAACAGGGGGGCCCAGCACGACCTGGAGAGGGACCTGGCCAACAAGCAGGCTGCCCTCCGCATCGATGACAAGTGCCACCACCTGAGAAACACCTCTGATGGGATCAGCTACTACCGAGGGGTGGAGCGGGTTGATGCCACGTGAGTATACACTGGGCAGCACACGGATGTCAAGCTGGCCCCAAGGGACATGGAGCCTCTCCTTATCAGGGAGCTGGTTTCCACCAGTCCACTGTAAAGGCATGTGTCTATGCATGGCACATCCATCCCGCTTGGAGACACCCACTGTAGAGGATCCCTTTCTCTCCGCTCACTATAAAGGGAGAGCAGTCCTCTGCTTTCAGCTGGATGCTGAACATCCTGGAGGCAAAAGCAAGTCGAATATCCCATCGAAAGCCAGTCCCACCTAATTAAACATTATATCAAGGTTCAGAGATCAGCCTGAAAAATGAATTCAGCCCAGCACCTCTGCACAGCTCATTGAGTTAATGCATATTTCAAGGATGTGTCAGTGCTTGCCTGAGTGCTCGTCATTGACGTAAAGTCAGGAGGGTTCACCCCTGCTTGGAGAAGGCCTGGCAGGGAGCCGAAATGACACAGGAGATAAAGAAATAGAGAGCACAGTCCTGGGATAGAGTTCAGCTGCTTTTGGGTGCCAGGAATTTGGCTTTGGCTCTGCAGTAAATGAATGATGACCTCAACCAGCACTCGCAGGGATGTGCCCTAAGTGGCAAAGGGCTGAGGGAATAACTCTGCTGCTCACACAGACACATGCAGTTTATGGCGGGGTGTAGATTGATTCAATTTTTCTAATGTTTGGATAATTATTCACAGTGGAGCTCAGACATATTTACACAGGCAAATAAACTGCAAAGGATTGATGCTAAAATTCAGAGGGGGGTAAAATGTGCCGAGAATCAGCATGTTTTAAATGGAGCTTATGTGGTATTTAAGTCTTTTGTTGACCTTGTTCTGGACTATTGCACAGGCGTGAGCTTCATCCTGAATGCACAGACAGGGAATGGAATATTATCTAATGCTCACTCAGTTTAGTGTGACACTGAGATGAGTTATGAGCAAAACGAATCGACTGTGAGTTGTGTAGCTGGGAATCACTTGGCACTTAAATGCCTCGAATGTGTAAATATGAGGCCTGATTAATATCTCTATTTTTTCTGGGAAAATCTTTTGTTTGAGCTTTTGTAAGTACCACAGCTGTCCTCGTGAGCATGTCATCATTTGATAAGGGTTACTGAACAAATAGCGTCCAGATGTTTCACTTTCATCTGGTCAAATAAAGAGCACAGATTTAATCTGCATTTAACCACCCTGTTCCCATGGCAGGGTCTGTGCCTGCCCATGGACTCACTGAGGCTTCTCCTTTCCCCTCCCAGGATCACGGTGCCAGAGACATGGGCCAAGTTCACAGACAGCAACATCTTCCGCTCCCAGAATGACCGGGCAGCCTCTGCCAAGGTGCGGGACAACATCGAGATCCTGTTGGCAGCGGCAGCCGATGAGATGTGGACCCAGTTCAATACGGTCAATGTCGCCTTCACCAACCGCATCTCCGAGACAGCCAATGCCAAGGGCAAGATTCAGACTCACCTGGCCAAGGTAGCCTGAATTCCTCCCTTTTGGTGTGACACCATCATTTCTGGTGATGCTGATTGCATCTCCTGGTAGTTATTTCAGCCTGTGTGGGGTTCACAAGCTTGCTTCTCCCCCAGGGACATGCTTTCAGTCTGAGTGCTATGAGTTTGCTGCATGGTTATCCATGTGTTTTCTCTGCCAAGCAGAGATCGGTGATGGGCACCTGGCTTGGACCAGTGGGTCTCATGGAAAGCTTTCTGGAAAGTGCTCAACACAGTATTGATTAACCAAGCAGAGACTGCGCTTGGAGCACTGTGGACTGATGCCACATCCTTAAATGAGGATCCATTAAAAAATTTCCCTCTGTTAGTTGTTATTGATGGATGATCAGTTCCTGCGAGCAGTAATTTTGGGAAGCTGGTAATTCAATAGATCCATCACTATTCCAAAACCTCCTCTGATGTGACAGCAACACCAATGAATGGCTTTTCCTGAAGAGAAATCTCTTCTGGATCTGTGCCTTGATATGTGGCAGAGTGACAATGGTTTGAGCCTGGGGTTTGCTTACTGAACGTGGCTTTTTCTGCAGACAGACAAGAGAAAAGGGAAATGATTTTGTCACTTGAGAATGTTATTTCTAATTTATTATTTCTTATTCTTAATTTATGCATGCGTTTGTTTTCCACGCCAGACTCTGCAGGAAATCTTTCAGCTTGAGATGAACATAGCAGCCATCCACAAAGCCATTCGGGACAAAGGAGCTCCGTTAAAAGTGGCTCAGACCCGGCTGGATGAGCGCACACGGAGACCAAACATGGAGCTGTGCCGGGACCCTCCCCAGCTCCGGTAAGGCAGGAGCACAGGGTCCCCAAGGAGCATCACTGGGTGACAACAGTGGTTTTATTTATTTTCTTCAGTAGTCCTTCTAGAAGCTCATTGATATGATCAGAAGCAGTGAGCAGGTATCCCAGCCTTCAGGTGCTCTGCAGCTGCAGAGGCTGTTCACCATGGCTGAGTACAGCTTGATACCACCTCATCAGGGGCTGAGTTTTTCCCACTTGGGTAAATCCCATCTTCTTTCCTGCCTGCTTCCCAATGACTGGAGTGCTTAGTTTTGATGGATAAGCCCTTTATTATCCACCAGGCTCATGCTGAGAGCATTTACTCCTTTCCTTTTGGGCAACTGCAAGAAAGGGTGCACCATATGAAGAAGCATTAAGGGTTGTTCTCCTGTCCCCTGGAAATCCTTTCAAGGACATTGTGGGCTCCTTGGGATTGTATCCCAAGGGGCTGTGGAGAAGCAGGCTTCCCTGAGTGCCCAGCAGCACCCCTTTTGAGGGACCCCAAGCCTCACATCTCCTGGAGCCCTCTGGGCATGACTTTATGGGAAGCCTCTTTTCAAAGGCCATTTAAACCCAGCCTGTTGAGCATCTCCAATTCACCACTGTGTTTTCCATCATCCACTTTTAGCCTCTCCCAGCTGTCCTTTTTCACTATGTGTGCACCTATAGGTGCAGGGAGGACCCTTGAACAGGGAAATCTAGAAGGGTGAACCAACAAAGCCGCAAAACCAAACAGGGAACCACATCACTCTTCTCAGTGGCACGAGCTGCTCCGGGAGATGTGGCTGTACATTGCTAAAGCCATAGAGCAAACCATGCTTCCCTTTTGAAGTCCAGAGGAGCTCTGCCCTCATCTTTCCCATGCATCAGGAAAAAATGGGGGATCAGAGTTAGTCTGAACAGGCTGGAAGGGGAAATCCTGTGCCCAGGGTACCTGTTAGCAGCAGCATCATGGAAACTACCCTTGTGACAGGACTGTTAATGGGGTTTCTCGCTGTCTTCCAGCCTTGTCAATGAGGTCTATGAACTTGATGAGACAATTCAGAACCTTCACCAGCGGCTGAGAGATGCCGAGGACACACTGCAAACACTGGTTCGTACCAA
This sequence comes from Agapornis roseicollis, assembly GCA_002631895.1. Classification (NCBI taxonomy): domain Eukaryota; kingdom Metazoa; phylum Chordata; class Aves; order Psittaciformes; family Psittacidae; genus Agapornis; species Agapornis roseicollis. The sequence goes on from NDXB01018103.1 coordinate 44,127, forward strand.
ATCAGTCTTGGAGCATGACCTGGCCGTCAAAGCCAACTCCCTCTTCATTGACCAGGAGAAGTGCATGGGGATGCGCAAGACCTTTCCCATCACTCCACGGCTCCTGGGTTATGTTTAGGCTGGGCTCTGCCAAACTCACAGTATCTGCAGCAAGAAACATTCCCGGTTTTGCTAGGATGTATCCCTGGTTTTGCCAAGATGCTTCCAAAATACACTATGAAGCATTCCCTTCCTGATGGCAGCCCTGAGTAGAGAATAAACTATCATTTGGTGTGTTCCATGGTTTATCAGGATTATTTCTTTTTCCTTTGTTTCTCTTTCCACTGCCAGAAAGTAGCTGAAAATACCCTGTATGCAACTAAGAGTAAATATGCCCATGGGGATTCATTCCTATGCTTGCAGCCTGTGATTTTAGGGGAAAAACTTCCATGCCTTCCTCCTTTTGAGGCTGTCTGAAGGGGAAGTAAAGCTGCTTGTCAGAGTAATTAACTGTTGACATCCATAATGTATTTTTAATGGTGCAGCGTTGCAGTATGTTCTGTTCCTAAGCAGAAAACCTTGCATTTTAAACTGATTTCTAATGATAATTTCTTAATATTAAGAAAGAATTTAAATGTCACCTAAATTTCTTCAAATGAGGAAGGACTTTCAACCAGCTAACTGAAGAAACTGCAGTGGGTTTCACTTTGGTGAGTATGGATTGGCTCCTAATCTAACCTCTTGCATGTAGTTTGTTGGTGGAAGCACCAAAGCACTTTGAAGGTAAAGACATGCTTCAGTCTTGCCCAGTTGCCACAGTACCTGGTCTCCTGTTGCAAATCAGACCTATTTTACCAAGTGTTTGAACTTTCAGAGGGGTATGTCTTTAATCCATCTGAGGTTCAGCATGAAAATTGCCTCTTTGGTCCCACTTAAACACTTTCAAATCTTTAAACCAAAGCAGAGTTGAGCTCAGCCTAAAGCCTGCAAGCACCAAGAATCCCAAAGGAGCAGAAGCTCAAGTCCCTTGTCCTCCCTCAGGAATCCAGGGCATGGACCTCCTGGCCCAGTATGGGGAATTCTAAGGAGCTGAGAGCATTTTTGCTTGTCTCACATCCCCAGATGACTCCATCTCCCAGCATAGCTCCAGTCAGACCTGCCCTTCTGCTCTCCCAAGGAGAGCTGTAACCTGTGCCCATGCCCAACCTGATCTCAGCATCTCGCCAGGATCTCCCTTCACAGCAGCAGCAGCCCTGAACAGGAAGCAGTTGTCTTTTTAACCATGGTTTTTACTAGCACATCTGTCTCATGGAGACTAAAAATAGATTTCCTCTATTTTGTGTGTATCTTGGAGCTGGAGCCCATCGGAGAGAGCAGCCACCCTTTATAGAGAGAACATAAAGCCATAAGCAGGAAAAACTGTGCAGCTCATTACACCTTCCCTTTCTCCACTTATCCCAAAGTAAGCCTTTGGCATACTGAACCATCAGGACCTGCAGTTTTTGTTAGCATCCTTGCAAGCCTTTGTGCTGCTACTCTCCCCATGCTCATTTACTGAAGGCTTCCACAGACCCTGGTGATTTTGGCTGTGCTGCTGCTGCTCTTTTGAAGCCCTGCTCCAGATGGCTGCTTTCCAGGCAGAACTGTTTTCTTATTTGAGAAATGGGCCCTGCACATTTGTCCCCAGCTGAGCACTGGGAAGCAGAGGCACCTGCAGTCCCTTCTGAAAAGCACGAGCCTTTAAGTCACTTGAGCAAAGCCCTGGCATCAGCAGCAGCTTCACATTTGTTTCACTTCCACCTTCAGTTTTGAGTCATGAAATAGCCGAGTTCTGTTTTACTGCAAGGGCACATCAGTAACAGCCAGCACCCAAAGTCTCTTCTCCAGTTTTGCTTTCAGAGCACCCCAAACACTCCTCTTTCCCAGTAGCCTGACTCCTTTAAGGCTTTCTCCTAATTGACAGCATTTATGTGGTGTCGCAGTTGCCCAACTCAATGTTATCCTGTCCTGCCCACGATGCCTCTTTACACAACATTGGCACTGCATTTCTTTCTTCCATTTGAGCTGTGACCAGAGGAATTTCAGTTGCAGCTTCTCTCATTTCTTTCACAAATACTTTCCGCTTTCCTGCAGCAGATTTCCCAGACATTAGAGAATTCCCTGGTCCCTTTGGGGTTTCATTCCCTCCAAGCCAGTTTTCCACAAGTCGACAATATTGATGTTACTTCTTCTGGTAACTGATACTCTGAAATCCCCTCCCAGCACTTTGGTTGTCTAATTCTGCACGTGCTCCAGCTTGAGCCTTCTTTTTCCCCCCTTGCAGTGTGTCCTGGGCGCATCCCATGACGGGAGCCAGCCCTGCCATGGAACTCCTGTAAAATGGGTCTCTAGGGAGAGGGATTTGTGGGAAATTCCAACAGATACGTGGCCTGTGGCAGGATCTCTGGCTCAGGGATGGATTTGCCTCCCATGACTGAGCTGCTCGACTCAACCACTACAGGATTGGTTTTGGGGTTGCAGCTGAGCAGCCTCTATGGTTGATATATGCCAGGGGCATTAAACGACCGTCCTGTCCTGCCTTCCTCCTTCTGATGCACAAGATGCTTTTGTACCATTACATGATTTGCTTTCACACATCACTTGTAAGTAGAACCCCCATTTGCCTCAGCTGCCTTTCTACACTTATGTGATGTTTCCTTTCTTTCAAATGCCTTCAGGCTGAAGAATTCTGTGCCTGCTTTTACTAGTTTATTGCTGCCCTTATCAGCCAAGTTGCTGAGAGAGTTATTCTGTGGAAATTCCTTTGCATCCCACAGCCATATTCCCACCCTCCCGCATCATCCCAATAAACCCTGCAGGGCCAGGTTTGTAAACTGGTTGTTTACTGACTGGAGGAAAGGAAATAATAAAGCCTCCAGGGCATTCGATAGTTTTTCTTTCCTTAGACAAGAAGTCTTGATAGACTGGCCTTGACTGTTCAACTATATCCTGGACTGACAGTGTTGCTTCATGCAAGCTAAGCTTCATGTCAGTCCAGGATATAGTTGAACAGTCAAGGCCAGTCTATCAAGACTTCTTGTCTAAGGAAAGAAAAACTATCGAATGCCCTGGAGGCTTTATTATTTCCTTTCCTCCAGTCAGTAAACAACCAGTTTACAAACCTGGCCCTGCAGGGTTTATTGGGATGATGCGGGAGGGTGGGAATATGGCTGTGGGATGCAAAGGAATTTCCACAGAATAACTCTCTCAGCAACTTGGCTGATAAGGGCAGCAATAAACTAGTAAAAGCAGGCACAGAATTCTTCAGCCTGAAGGCATTTGAAAGAAAGGAAACANACTCTGTTATGAATGTGGGTGAAATGAAGGCTTGCCAAAACTCCATGTTAATGGTATATTGCATAACTAATGCAGATTATTATGCCCAAGGGAGAGAGAATTCCCAAAACAGCATCAGCAGTCAGGAGAAAAAAACCCCAAATTCGTGATTTTTATGGAAGAAAAAAAAATAAAGAAAAAATGAAGAAATCTTTGGCAAAGTGCTAAAGAAAAAAATAAGGAAAATAGGGTCATAGAAATGCCTGTGATAGCTCAGACCAAAATCCATCAAGTGCTGGATTCAGCCTCTAACAGAGCCAGTAGAAGATGCTTAGATAAAAGCACCAGGACAAGGCAAGCCCTCTGTGATACTTTCCCAGTCCACTTTCCCAGCTTCCAGCAATTAGTATCTTGAGGACTTCCTGAGCTGACAGGGCTGTCCTTGAATTTAATATCCCCCCCATGGATTTGTTTCACATGGTCTTGATCCAGTTCTTTGAGCCCATGCAGACTTGCAGCATCACTGTGTCCCTTAACAGGGAGCTTCAGGGGATGAAGCACCATCACCCTCACAGCATCAGTGGCCACTGCTGGGATCATGGAGGAGGCTGAAAAAGGGATCAGACCTGGGACTGCTGAAGCCAAAGGTGTAAAACTCAATAGCTTGGGCAAAAAAGGTGGCTCAAAGCTGGCTTAAATTTGTAGGTTCAACACCAGAGCTCGTAGTGGGTTGTGTCCTTCTATATGCTGTCAGTGTGCAGGAGATGAGCACAGATCACAGTGTCTGAACGCATCTATGTTCTGCCACAGAGTCATGTCCCACTTGGGAAGCTCAGTTGGTTTCACTGGGGTTTTGGAGTCAGTGGGTAAATTTTGGTTTCATTGAAGCCAGTGGGATTTTCTCCAGTGATTTCAGCCTGACTCTATCAGTGATGACAGCTGCCTTGGAGTTGAAAGCAAAAAGTTGGATGACGTCGGGTTTTGGGCATGAATGCAGACAGGATTAAAACGTTTCACAAATTCCTCTTAGTTTGGTGGAAAGCAAATGTCAGGGGAAGGAAGTAAATGTCTCCAAGATGTATTAGACCTCTTGTTTTAGAAGTGTGCTCAATACAAATGCCTCCCCTCCTTGTTTTTTAATGCTTCAAGTGACTTTTCAGATAGCCATGCCAGTGGCTTGATCAGAAAAGGTAAAACCCACACTCTCTCAGTGTATTTTGATCCAAAGAGTGGAGAAAAGGCCCATTCCCCTTGCAGTGGCACCTCTTCCTTGAGCAGAGCAGCTGCCTCCTGCCTGACTGAGACCCAGCTTGGTGCATGCCCCTCTGTGTGCTGCAGAAAGGGCAAGAACCTGGCAGCCCTTTGAGCCCTGCACTCACTGCCAGCAGTGGCTGTGCTCTCAAGGTGGAGAGAGCCCTTCAGCTGGAAATACTCAGACAGATGGGCTTATATATATATATATGGGGGCACTATAAGTCTCTGTAACATGCAATTCAAACCATATCTTGCTCTTCTTCTTTTCCTAATTACACAGTTGTTTGGAAAAAGGATTTCCTCTCTTATCCATTATGAGCTGCAGGCTCACTGATGGCAGTCAGATTTCTGTCCCTTCCCCTTTGCATTTCAAATCCTAATGCTCTTCATCACCAGGGTAGGGAACAGGAAGTGAGGCCCTAAAATTGTGATGACAGAGCAAAATCTTGGGGTTAAACAAGTTCACTCCCAAGAAGACATCCAGAGAAAATCTTGTCTTTTTGTGTAGCACGAAAATGCTTAAGAGTGGTTTCATTCACCTGGGCTGGGGAAGGGAATGGTTGCTGTACATGTATGCTGGATCGCTGGCAGAGCCCATGGTGCCACAGCCAGAGTTAAATGAAACTTAGACCCTTTCAGCAGTCCACAAAGTCCATCACTGTCCCTTAAAGTAATATAAACCCCACTTTCCCTTCTGAATTCTTGTTATTTCAGTCTAGAAATTCAAGCTGAAGCATTGTGAGTTTTAGGTGATCCCATGGAATAGACTCGAAGTGAGAAATCCATATGTTTTTACCCAGTGTTGATACAAGCCATCAATCTTACACAATTCCCAGCACATCCTGTGGTAAATATGGTTTGTACACAAACCAGTTTTCAAATGTATTGTGGCACCTGCTTTTATTTAGGCAGTGATGACCACTGCCAGCCGTATTCAGATGGACAAGGAGCTAGGCCAGCTTTTGAGCTCCTCAATAGGCAGCACTGTGTGATGCTCTGGCCATGTTAGGTCCAGCACTGATGCAGTCTCTCTAGCAGTTCCTCAAAGGGTTTGTTGTGCACATCCCCAGTTTCTCACCTCATGGCTTGCACAGTGGCCATCCATCACCTCCAGTTGATGGAAGGCACAGAGACGAGCTCCATGTGAACTCACTGTGCTCCCTGGATCAGCACAGACCTCCATCACCAGCACTGCCATCACAGCACATGCTCAGCACATGTTTTTCCAAAGCCCTGCTCTGTTTGGACAATGCACTTTTCCAAGAGGGAAAGTGTCTGAGGAGCATGGGAGTGATGTGCTCTTCTCTCTGGGCTTCCTCCACTGCTTCTAATCTACAGCTCTCAGCCAAGCTGGGCTTTATTATTACCCGCAGGCTACGTTGTTTCCTGCTTTGAGTTTCAGATCTTTCTCCCGTGCTTAAAAAGCTGCTTTTGGCAGTTTTCAGAACTGGAGCCGGGGTGGTTTTGCTCTCCCATATTCACAGAGGAGCTGCCCCTTCTCACTCCTTGTCTGCACAGCCCAGAGCATGGTGGCTCCTTCTGCTCTGAACGCAGCCCAGGCGCTCAACCCGCAGAGGCAAGGCAGCCCGAAATAGCCTCATTAGAGAAGAATGTACTGATGTTGGTCCAGATGTTCTAGCCCTCTGCAGCTTGCAGTCACGGATGGCACTGGCTCCCGCCGGCGTGTGGAGCATCACAGGGTGACGCAGGGGGGTGGCAGCAGCAGGGAAATGGGTGGGTGTTTTTCAGAGGGGAGAGCAAACTGCATCCTTTGGAGGAGCCGGGCTGGGCAGAAGGCAGAGCTGGTGCTGCTAGAGCACGGTTTGGCATCGTGATGGGACATGCAGGCATGTACTGCAACAGGGGCTTGAGTACAGTGTGAGGCTGTGGAACCGTGTTTCAGCCAATGGCCCCTCTCCTCCCACCCCCAGAGCGCTCTGAACTCCCCCTTGCTGCCTAATGTGTGTGATGGGACCACTTACGCAAGCGCGGAGCTGCCAAGCCAGAGCCTGTGCTGCAGGGAACAGGCTCTGCTTGCCAGGAGGAGGGAGCCAAGCACGCTCCTCTCCCTTTTTCCTCCCAAGATTCAGTTTCAGTGGCTGGATGCCGAATCCCCTCGTCTCTGCAGCAAAGCAGCACTAGTTTGGAGTTGGTGTGTCGAGAGGTGATGGGGAGGTTGGTGCTGGTGCTCAGGACTCCCAGGAGCATGCAGGTCCTTGGGAGTGTTGGGGGAAGCTTATTTCAACAGATCAGATTGAGGAATGAGTGAAAGCTGCTGTATCGAGCGCAGCCTCTCAAGCACCTCCAGCATTCTGGAAGAACTCACCCTCCATTTAGCAAAAGGTCACTCAGTTTCTATAAGGTGCTAAACCCCCCAAGCCTAAGGGCCAGAGTCACACTGCCCACAGCAGGAGCAAATCGTGAAGGTGTCACTTGCCTGGCCACAGCCTCACTGTGTGAATCAGTGATGATGTTCCCTCGCCTTCATTCCCCAAATCCTGCCCCGCGGATCCCTGACCAAGGTCTCACAGACCTCCCGCAGCCTCACACCTCGGGGACTGGGACCCTCCCCCCCCCCACGGCGACGCACAGCTGCTCCGGGAAGCGGAGCACGGCAGAGCCGCCGCCACCCCGCTCCTTCCATGGGTTGGGTGAGCCGCAGGGGCTCCCTACGCCGGGGACTCCTCGCTGGGGGTCGTGGTGGGGAAGAAGAGGGGGACAGCCACGGCGGGGGTGCCCTCTGTGCATCGTCCCCCCCCCCCAAACCTTCCCATTACGCTGCGGGAGAGGCCGTGCG
>NDXB01018108.1:14728-27033 GCA_002631895.1 Agapornis roseicollis
TATTTTTCTTTTTTTTTTGTTTTTTGTTGGTTGCATAATGTGCACAAAAAGGAAATGGTAATCTGTCACGTGTAATAAAGTAGCAGAAGCAGAGAATATTTGAAATTTGGACTGAAACTAGAGTTTAATTTGAATTAAATGGAAAACATTTATTTTGTGCTTCTAAATGAGGATTTAATTAAATTAAATTAGTTCATCTTTTTAGACTTACCCGTGAATAGGAAGTTTGTAACATACTTCAGTTGATGGCTGGTTTTCTCCAACTTCGATTAATCACTTTCAAAGTAAGCAGAGGATCAGTACTGTAATTTCATAATTACACACAAATGAGTTAACTTGAAACTTTAGCTGAAATAACTGTAAAGGAATTTTGATCTTGGTTAGTTTCATATAATGCTGTGTATCTGTTGTGTATGATTCAGATTCTTGGAAGTGCTAATCTGAAAAAAGGACCCTGCTGTGATATTACCCATTTATTTGAATGATGCTTTAGTAGGGAAATGTTTGACCTGGGAATATTACTTCTCAAAGATGTTGGAACAATAAATGAAGGCTGAATGAAGCCATGAAATTGATGGAATGATTCTTGATGACTTGACTGAGCTTTGCATCAAGCCCTACATCTGTAACTGTTGCTCAAGGTTATTTGATAGAACTGATAATGTGGGTGAAGCCAGGAATGTATTCAGCAAACATAGCACAGCATAGGTTAATGCTATTTTCTGCTGCTGTGCTGGCTGCTTTCTCCCTGGACAAATGTTAAAAAAAACCCAAGCAAACAGACCTCCACCAAGAAGCTCATTCAGAAGTTTTAAAACACTATAGATCTGCTCATTTGTGATGTTAGTAAAACTGTAAACAAAGATCAAAGTGCAAACCAAACTATTTTGCAACTTGAAGATCTCAAAAATATTTTATTTGAAATAGGCAATTAGTAGTAAATCATCGAGATGCATTAAAACTAGAATCACAATTTTAGTGTTACAAAACTTTTTTATTAACTTTGCATTCTTACTTGAAAAAGCCGTTCCATCATTCATGCACATCATTGTATACTGAATTTATTAAACTTCTTTTCAACTTACAATATGGACTTGGAAAATTATTCAGCAAGGTGTTTATGGATAGATTTATGAGAACTCCTTTTACTAAAAATTCCACAATAACCTGCAGGATATTGTAAAATATACAGCAGGTTTCAAAACTTTTAAGTTAAGAGCTATATATATTTACTACAGATACTTCTTTTATTTCTATCATCTTTCAAATTCCAGCATTAACACAAAATATACAAGGTTAATTTTTATCCAGAGATCTGGCAGCTGGCTTTATTGAAAAGGGGGGAATTTGTATATTGCTTTTAATTGAGGTAGGATTATTTGGATTTTTATATGTGACTAGTGTCTTATTAAGCCAAAAAAGAACTCAGTAAATAATTTCAAGAGGTTCTTGGAAGCTTGAATGAATGCTTATTTAGTGAGGTGAATTATATGTTCATTTTTTTTTACACTGATAAAAAACATGTTAAGTTTTAGCTAGTTGATTTGGAAGAACTACTTCATAGAGTTAACTACTATTATCACCAAATTCTTAACATGTATTACACTTTTTAAAAGCAAAACTGTATTTACTTGGGTTTTAGTTAAAGGTATATTATTTGATTTTTAATCATATGGGAGAAAACTGTAATCAGATTAGGAGGAAAATATTAAACTTTTACTACTACTTACTGCTTTTAAACACTTAGTGTGTACTGGTTATTTACTTTTTTAAAAATCTAAAAATTTGTGTAGATTAAAGGTAAAATGTGGACTGGAGAAAGCTTATTGAGACTGTATGTACCCTGTTTCTGTCTTCATATTACATTGCCTTAAAGCGTACTCTAGGTCATTTTAAAGAGGATGATGCATATTTAATGGGAGAAACTTATTTATTTAAAGGAAGGGTTGCCAATCAGTTTAAATTTGTTTCAGTTAAAACTTGATGGTCTAAAGACAACTTATAATCCTTTTCTTGTTATAAAGTATTGTCAAATTTGTAGTAGTATCAGTTAAAAAGTTTATGGAAACTTTGCTTTATGGTGGTTTAAAATAGAACTAAATCTTTAATTTGTATTTGATGGCACCTGTTTCCATTTTGTTTCCCTGGCAACACCAGTGGTATCAGAAATTGCCCATAGACCACCCTGGTTTGTGGGAAGAATGAAACCAGCCTTGCTTTTTCATTTCATCCTTTTAATTTACTAACTAAATACTTAAACAAAGCTCTAACACACAGTCAGTAGTTTGCGAACTGAAAATTATTTGGGTATGCAATTTGTGATTTTTTTTTTTATTAGAGTTTTCTATATTTAATGCCAGTTTGTGTCCTTATTTAAAAAATGCATTCAGAGGCTTTATAGGAAGTACTTTTGATATCCCATGGGTTAAAAGCTGTGTTTTGTACCTGGAGAGGAGTAGAGGAGAAGTTCATAGTTCTTCAGACAGTGTGGTCTGCTTTTAAATCTGTATTGGATCCAAATTTTTATTCCAGATGTAAGATCTCAGCATTTCCATGGGATAGAAGACAAACCAACACAAGTGTTACTTCCAGATTCCTGTTTTCTTCTGTGTCATTTTACCATATCTGAGAATTTACATTATGATGATTATACATACGGTGTTCCAAGCACTTCAAATATTTATGCATATCAGTTTCTAGTTTGTGTTTTGTAAAAGCAAACAGGGACATAATTTCCAAAAGCTTATTGTTACCTGCCTACCTGAAAAGCTGTGCTTTATCAACAAAAGCTTTCTGAATTCCCAAACTCCATGGAATATGACTGCACAATTGATAAATTGACGATTTGAAAAAGGAAAGAAAATAGGTTGTGGTTATGGTGAAGCAAATTGGAATCAACAAGGTAACAGAAACACTGGAGAGTCTGGGAAGTTTCAGGTGTGTTAAATTTTCCATTTTCCCTCAGAGATTTAAAAGAGTTTGGGAAGATAACGAAGTGATATGTTGTCAGAAAAGACTTTTAGTAAGGAGGACCTCCGATGGAATTCAAGGGAACCTGCAATGGCCCCTGTGGTATTTCCCAGCATCCTGGTGCTGTGACTGTAGGCTTGGCAACAGAGATGGCAGCTTGGTATTTTCTCTGCTGCTGCTAATTTTTTTTTCATGCTAGGAATGTTTACATAGGTAAATGTAAACCAGGTAGCATTAGTGAGCACAAGATTTATGGGCAAACTAGCATGGATGTTGAAATAGTCATCTCTTTCAACTGGGATGTTCTCTAAGAAGTGTAAGAAGCTTGAACTGTGACCTTGGGACAGAGGCCATGTCTGCGCTTGGCAGATACACACAAACACAAGTGAGCTTTGCCCATGTGGTCCTCCTTTTACTTTTGTCAAGAGCAACTGTGTGTGTGCTTTAAATACTGTGGTTTTTTGTGTGTGTGTCAGATGAGGGAGGAATGTTACTTCATCTTGCTTGCTTTGTGTTTCTCTGAATAATAATGCAACTAATTCATGCAGACTGTAGTTTTTTATATATATATTCTGAAGCACTAAGCATTCAATTTTTGAGGGTGAAAATGCTCATGTGTAAGTTCCTGACTTTTAAAGCAAACTAAAAGAGGAGCTTTAATTAATTCAGTGTTGTGACACAGATTAATTGAATTGTACAGAGAAAGTGCTACAGAGTTTCTTGAAAGCAGGTCCTTCTTGCATTCATGTGAATTGTCATACATAAATGGAGACTCCAGAGCAGCTGGATATGGTGCTACGTTCTTGGTGTGTAAATACGAGGAGCATGAAGTATGTAGAAAGTTCTTGCTAGACTGGAAATAGTACAGTAAGCTGACAGTGCTAAAGAAAAGTTTTACTGTGTTAGCCCTGGATGAACAGTAGGACAGGCTAAAAGCCAAAGGGCATGTGTGTCTGGATGGTGCTGAAAAGCTGATAGGTACTCAGCAGTTCTCTTAGAGTGCAGTACGTGTCTTGGCTCCAGATCAAAAGCAGTATACTGTGCTAACTTGTGTCTATCCAAAGCAGTATACCTGGTGTCTGTATTCGTTTGCGTGTTTACGTCTCTCTGTGTAAAAAATACGTGCTGTTTCAGGCTGTAGTTCGTAACCTGTAATACGGGATTCATTCATAGTGCCTGGACTAGTGTGGGCACAGATGTACGTATCTCTAAGTGGCTGAAGCATACACTGCAGTGTTTCTGCTGCTGGCTTGTCTTTATTCCAGTTAAGGATAGATTAAGATTTTTGGTTCAGCATCAAGTTAACTGATACAAAGTTTAACCTATGAAATTCATGTTTTTAAAATGAATTTACCAGAGGAGACAGTGTATTCTGTTGCAGTGTTTCTGATAGTCTTTGTGACCTGGTATTACCATCACTAAAGCTGCTTTAGTGTTGTCTGACAGGAGCTTTGATTAAAAAAATCAACTGAATTAACATGCTCCTAATATGCTTACACAGCACAAGTGTGACTAACACCTAGCATGGACAACGTTTGTCAGTATGTTTCATCTACCATAGGTCTCAATGGCAATGGTTATGTAGTGGAACAGTAGTCTGGAACAACTGACCAGCTGTCCTGGAGAGACTTCCTCAGTGAACACAGAAGACGGATATCACTATGACCTGAGTCCATCCATTCTAGCCATACCAGAAAGGCACAGTAACACCCTCAAGTGCAGCCTTTCTCAGCCAGGGTTCTTCTGGAAATGTTCCCAAAATGGCTGTAACTTAAGGCAAAAATTCTCAGAGTTTGAACGGTATGAAGAGAAATTTAAAATAATTAAGAAAAAAACCAAACTTTCAGAAAAACAGAATAAAAACATCACAGACTTTAAACACCTTTGCCAGCTTTTTCTCCCACCTTAACAAAGCATATAATTTCATCAGCTTGTTGCCATGGAAGGGAACACCCCTAAGGTGTGTCAGGATTTTTGCACCTAGTGTTTTGTGATCTCTTGTGCTTGTCTTACCTGACAAACTTGTCTGGTATTGTCACTGAGCTGATCCAAATCTCTGATTTGATAGAAACCTGCCTTTTTTTGGGGGGTGATTTGCTACAAAAAAAAAAGTTCTGTTCATTTTAATGCTGTCAGAGAAAGACTGGAGGAGTTGGAAGCATGGGATGAGAAGATTAATCTCCCTTTTCTGTGGTAAGAAGCTGTTGCATCAGCATAATTTTATCATGTCAGCTGTGCTGACACAGCTGGTTTTTGAACAGCATTGTAAATTTTTTCCTTGATGTGATACTGGTTGGAACAGGGGAAGACTTTCTGAAGGAAGAAATCCACTTTAGTATATGTGAATGTTAAGGTCTGCAGATGGAGCATTTGTTGAGAAACTGCTTTTCTTGAGAAACTACTTACTTCCAAATGAATGGGAAAATTAACACTTTTGTATTTATAATATTCAAAGAGTTGGGTGGAAAACCCTAAAAGCTTTGGGAAGAAGTGCTCTGATTTGTCTTGCAAGGCACATCACTCATTTTGATTAAATGCCTGTGATATTCCTCACCCCATCAAAGAAAGTAAGAGAAGATAAAGTACATTCTTGTAATCTAAGTTACTGAGTTAACCTTTGCTTCTGAATCATGCAGAACATTTAAATTGCTTAACACATTTTTCACTGTTCACAGAAGGTGTTCTCATTGCACCTGCTTTTGCACGTTTGCTCATTGACTTTGATTTCTGCAAGAATGGGTCAAAGCAGGCTGTTTCCCTTTCACATTATATTTGTCTTACATTGTATATGTTCGTTCTTAAAACCTAATGTGAAGGGGATACTTGTAATCACATCCAGACTATCTTTTTCTGATTCATTTGCCTTTTCAAAGTGTTTTGTTGATAGATTAAGTGATCTCTGTGGTGATTAATTTTTAATTCTGTTATTAACAAGTGATTTCAAGAAGACTGTTTGGCCTGTGTTTGGGCATGCTTTGCTTTCAGCAAATGGTATCATACAAATAATTTTCTTCATATTTTTTTTAAAAAAGGAAATCGTTATTTGGTGCCCTTGGGGCTTATTAATGGTAACATTAGGCTGCATACAGATACACAGGAAAGAAAGTTATAATGAAAATCGTCTTCTCCTTCGTTTTTAATTCCTTTATCACCTCTTCCTTTGTAAATATTTTAATACAGCTGCAGAGCAAGGGTAAAATTATGTTTCTGAATAATAGCATTTGAACTGTGGGTGTTAACTTTAAAGCCCAAAATAAAGAAAATGCCTAATTAGGATGGTTTATTTCTGACTTTCTTGCAGGTATAGATCTTGATTTAGCACATTTTGGTTCCCTGGGGCAACTTGAGCTCATTGTCTGACTTATTGTAGAGGTTGTTCTTGACCCCTTAGTAGTTTATCTTCTTCTTATGGTTAAGTCAGTGGGTATAATGTTCATTTTCATAAGCCACTAAGGACCATATGTGCCTCCAGATATTGTTTCATGTACTGTGTTCTTCTCCCACTGCTGCTTAACAGTCAAGTTAGGATGTTACCTTGATTATTTAGAAAATAAAACCATGGTTGGCTTAGCTTTTTTTCGGACTTCAGGGGAACTTACTTTCCATAAAATTAGCCTTTACTGTTAATAGAAGAACAGGGTCTACAGTGAATGTCATAATTACATTTGTAACAGTTAACTCATAACAGTCATCAGAAGACACATGGTAACTAGATGGAGACTGGCAACCCTGGCTATTACACAGTACCCTTTTTTTTCTGTCTTTTTTTTTTTCTTTTCTTCTTTCTTTTATGACATTACTTTGATCAAAAGGCTCTTTCAGTGCATGTTATTAAAATAAGCACTTTTACACTCCAGAATCTCAGTGATTGACAAGTCTCCATCTTTTTCTGTTTGACAATTATATTTTTATAAATAGCATTGCAGAGTGACTTTAAAGGTTGCTAAAGACAACCTGTGAAAATATCTTCCTTTCTGTTTAAATTGGTAGACTCTCAATGTGAAGCGATTTCTGTATTATTCCTGTCACTAGCTTCTTTTTTGCTTTCATGTTACAAACTGAAAACTCTTATTTTGTGATCACTGTGCCCAAACCAGCCTTTAATAAAGAAATTAATTTTAATTTGATTATTTATTTGTGTTTCAGAACTTATTTGTAAACATTCAGGGAATTTTAATACGAAGTTTGTAAGAATTCTATTAAGCTTTTGACACTGAAATGGTAGCTTGTGCTTGCTGTTGAGACTTCAGAATTTATTAACAAATAAAGAATATCACCTGCAAAAGAAATTTGTTCTACATAGTAAAAGGTTATGTTTCTAATGTCTTTGCATTTCAGCTGGTGATGGTTTGAATTTATGACACCCAGTCCTGTGCCTTAGGGCTTGCAATTCTGTAACATTTTTCAGATGCATCAACTTAAGCATTGCCTAATGTGTTATGATATTGAAAGAAAAGTTGTTCAATAATTCTGACCAAATTCTGCTGCTAACATCTGTTTCCAATAAAATACTGGTAATATGATAAGAATTTGAAAGAATTGTGTGATTACTGGTTTCTAACAACCATTCCAGTGATGGTCAACCAAAGATGGCTTTGCCTTCTTTGAGAGAGTAATTTGTATGTGTGGGGTGTTAAGTTCAAATGGCAGAGCAATCTAATGCTGGGTAGCACATGAAGGTAATAAAGGTAAAGTGTGTTGGGTTTGAAGCATGTTCTTCACAAACTCTGCCAAATTTATAAGTTCTACGTTATCACTTCTTCAATTTATCACTAAGTGTATTTATAATTAAGGCAATTGCTTGAGCATCTACTCCTGAAATAAAGGTGACTGCTTGTTACAGACAATTAAAGTATGTATGCTTAGCTTTTTTTAATCAGTATTTTTAATGCATAAATCATGGATCTTAAAGATGTTACCTCCTTTGGCAGGTATGGGATGCACTCTGGAAGTGGAGAGTGTTAGACGGCCCTGTTTTGAGCCAGAGTAATGGTTGGTTGGTCCCCCACCATAGGTTAGGGCCACACTTTGATGCTTATTCTGTGTTGTTAAAGTCAGGTGAGATCTGCTCAGAACTATTGTCTTTTTCCTGATTTCCACATGAATTTTCCTCTCTTCCACCTCCTCTCTTATCCCTGGTGCTTTTGCTAAGCAAAAGGGAGCTCTGCAGCAGGCAGAAGAGAAAAAGTAAGTAAAGTGAGAGGGGTGAAGGTGGCAAAGTCTCCTTCTTGAGAGATTGCAGTTATGTTTTACACAGCTTTTTTTTTTCTCTGCATCTGTGAAAATTGTGGGGACTTGTTTGAATTACATTTTTGGTCTTCACGTATGTGAAGTGTGCATATTAGAGGAAGAGTATGTACTGCACCTTACTCTGATTTGGTATTTTTTATGACTGACTTTGCTGCAGTGTGTTAGGAACTTTAGTGAAGATGAGAACCCAGCCATGGTGAGCTCTTCACTGAGGGAACCTTTGCTTGCAGATTTTTCAGCAGGATTTGTTTCATCTGTATTTTGTTATTTTGCATGCCAGCTTCCTAACGAAAAGCAGTGGCCCTGAGGTCAGTGTATACCTATGAGTAGCTAATGGGGTGTAACTGGTACATTGTAAGAACTCACCCTTCCTTAACTGCTGTACCTTGTGCTCATGTACTGTAGGGTTATGCTTCATCTCTGGTATGGACAGCCTTGATAGGGAAATACATGTTTAGAGGTGGAACAATGAATTTAAAAAACTTGCTTCAGAAGGTGGATTGTCAGGAGCCTCAGGATTTTCAGACAAAAGTGAGCGTTGTGTACTTGATAATTTTTTTCCCATGGTTACAGACTACTTCCAAACATGTGGAAACCTGCCTCTGCTGATTGAAGGTGAAGAGAACAGTTTTTATTTTTACTGGTATTCCATATATATATATACACACACATATATAAAAATGGAGTTGGTTGTTTGAGGGAGATGTGTATATATAAAATATATGTACATATCTCTATAATTAAAGAACTTGTGCTTACGTATGTAGAGCTATTTTTTTTAATATACAGGGATTATATGTATGGATCTCTCTCAGAGAACCTGAATATATACAGACACACCCACACACACACAGAAAGGAGTTCTTTGATTATGTATATTTGCAAATAGTGCTTTAGAATAGTTGGATATTTTCAGGCATGCAAAAGTGCAGATTTGTTACATTGTTTTTTTAATCTCCTTGTTTACCAACAGTCAGAAGGCATTTGTTTTTTTAGTGACTTGTATGAATGTCTTCTTGCTGATGATACAAGCATGAACTGATAGCTTCTGTATAGATTTTTATGAAATGTTTCTGCCTATGGGCTATGATGAACTTGAATCTTGATCTTACACTAAACTGAGGCTGTATCAGTTTTATTGACAAGAATGGGTGTTTCAAATGCTAAACTAGCATGTACAAATGTTTATTGTTTACATGGGTCTTTTTATGCATTCCCAGCATTAACTGGATGCCAAATATGTCCTTTGGAGCAGAACTCATCAGAGCTTCTGATCAGTCATTCTGTATTTATCTGTATTGTTAGGCAGATTCACATGAAAACATTTTAACTTTGACTTCCAGTTATTGGATATTGTCATTGAAAATATAATTGGAGTCACTGAATCTTCAGAGGTCCCTTCTGATCTCAGCCATTCTGTGATTGTGTGACTGTGTTATGAAATTGTTTCAAGTCTGAAATTGTTATGAAATTCTTTCAAGTCTGTAGTCATTTGCTTCTATCTGCACATTTTAATAGTCTTCCTTTTTTTGTTGATCTTGGATCTACAGAGTAACAGAGCAGCTTGAATTTTGTGACTCTTTGTGCAGACTTTGATTGGGATTAGGTTATTAATTTCTTATGTTGGGAAGTTTGTGTGGTGTGTGGTGGGGTTTTTTTGTTTGTTTGGTCTGTTTGGGGTGTTTGTTTGGTTTTTTTTTTTTGTTTTTGTTCTTGTTGGTTCCCCCCTCCCGCTCCCCCCAAAAAAAAAAAATTGCATGCATACCTCAGCTAACATTGCCAGTGTCAGGCACGCTTCATTTTTCTATTTGCTTATGATTATCTCTTGTCTCTATTGTCTCTGCTATAGGGAGCTCTGTAGAAACTATTATATCAAGCTGGGGGCCATCATATTGGGTAATTCCTGTGAAACTGCTTGATTGAAATAAGTACATACAAATAGAGCAGAAGAGAGAGGTGAAATCTTTAGCATTTTCCAAGTGTGCTTTCTCAGATCTGCAAAGCCTTCACTTGGTAGTTCCATACATGTGCTGTAAAGTACTGTGCCATTTGGAGGCTGTTCAAGTGAGGTGAGTCTTGGTAAGATGCTCTTTGAGATGGTTTTTTTGTGAACTATACAGTTTACTCAGTGAATAGGTACAGCATTACTAGAAGAGGGAGTACAGACACTAACGTGAGTTGAAGCAAAAACTGTAGGCCATTTACATGTGGCTGTATATATCTGCCATCTCTTGAAGAACCTTTGCATTCAAAATTCCTTTCCTCTCTCTGCCTTGAGCTCTTTTTGTATAAACTCGATACAAGCTGCTAGGAATTAAGGCTATGATATGGCCCATTTATATGATATCAGCATTTCTAGTCACTACTTCAACCGTTGCTATATTGTTTGCATATTTGAGTGATTGCAACAGCCACATTGCTAAACTGTATTTTTTTCACAGTAATATGGGCTGTAACTTTTTGTTCCCTAAACTGCTTTTGAAGGAATGTTATTTCTGTGTGTACCTACAGTAACTGGGCTTTGCTTTCAATTGTTTTGTTGGGTTTTTTTTTTTGGAGAGTCAGTCGTTTTAGGGAAGTTATGATGCATGTCTTTGAATGGGACAAAATGAAATAGGTTAAATCAGACCCTAACGAATATTTAGCAAATGTTATTAATAAGTGTTTGGGCAAGGCTGTCTAACACAGACCACAGATCAGAGTCAAAACCTATAAAATTTTGTCAGCATTGCAATAAAATATTCCTAGTTAAATAATTTTATAGTCTTAATGCTTGCTGGCTTTTTTAAATTTTTTATTTTATTTTTATTTTATTTTATATTATTATTGTTCTCCCTTCAAGTTTCTTTAAAACTTAGTTTACACAAAGGAATTTAAAAGCAAGACCAATTGACACCATTGTGGATCTGTTATTGTGGTGTCTGTATCTTTCTGCCCTCAAATAGTTACATATTTGGCTATAAGCTTTTTCCTTAATTACACAAAGAAATTTTTTCCTATGTCCATGGTCCTGTAGAGTGAGATCATTTACCTATAACTGAGCAGCTTATCTGCATAATGTCTCTGTATTTGCTCTAAGGTGTGTGATATTTTGAAGATGATGACCAAGTCTGGGGGACATCTGATTAGTGTTAGATGTCATTAGCATAATGGCATCTAATTAGTACATGTTGCATTATGCTCCTGTTTCCTGTATTGTGTGAAATTTGTTAGTAGCTGAGCAGATCATGTTGAGAGGAAATAGAGATGGATAGGAAACCTTGAGATGATGCAGGTAACTGACTTGCATAATTCAGCGTGTTATAGAATAAACAACTAACTGGGCTTATATTTTATAATATATGTCACATTTTACTCTAGCAGTTGATAATACTGTTTGAGTGGAAAACTTCTGGGGGCAAAAAACCCAAAGATGCCAAATCCAGATGTGGTTTCAAAGTAATACCATTGACAGATTTGCAGTCAGTTACACTAAGTCTTAGCTGATGTTTTATTTAGTAGCGTAGATTTTAATTATCATTTTGTAGCTAGATTTTTTGTCAGAAAAGATTCAGCCCTTGATCATGACTAAGATGTGAACAAAGACATACTGTTTTTTGCTTCTTGGAGATAACCTTGAGGATTTTCTTACCCCTCTGGAACTAGTTTCTCTGCATTATCAGTAAAGGTTATTGTATGGATAATTACATGGCAGTTCAGGTTGATTTAAGAATACAAATGTTATTGCAGAAATAGAAGAGGCTTAGACCATTATTATTTTTAGTGTTCACTAAATCTCCAGTGCTATGTTTTTCTTTTTACTGTGGTAAGTTCAAATGAGCAGGCTTGAAAAGGTTAATTAGCCACTGGGGATAGTAAAAATAAAGTGGAAACTACATTGTACTTCCTAGAATATTAAAAATGTGTTGGATTTTTTTAATTGAGTGGAGAAAGAGGGGACAGCAGAAACTTGGTGTGAGTCTGTTCGTATCTGTCACCTCGGGGTGAGAAAGAGACGGCTTTTAAATTAATACATTTCAATGTGAGAAACCCAGAAGGTGTGCAAAAAAAAAAAAAAAAAAAAAAAAAAAAAAAAAACGAAAAAA